>CAUYLG010013193.1:0-143991 GCA_963573385.1 Cacajao melanocephalus | reverse complement strand
CATACACTTTGTACATTAAGCAGTCACTCCTCATTTCTCCTTCTCCTCTAGCAACCATTCATCTGCTTTCTGTCTTTGTGGATTTACCTGTTCCGAATGTTTCTTAGAAATGGAATCATATACAGAATTTTTTTTTTTTTTGAGATGGAGTTTTGCTCTTGTCACCCAGGCCAAAGTGCAATGGCACAATCTTGGCTGACTGCAACCTCCTTCTCCCAGGTTCACCTGATTCTCCTGCCTCAACCTCCAGAATAGCTGGGATTACAGGCGCCTGCCACCACACCTAGCTAATTTTTGTATTTTTAGTAGAGACAGGGTTTCACCATGTTGGCCAGGCTGGGCTCGAACTCCTAACCTCAGGTGATCCACCCACCTCGGCCTCTCAAAATGCTGTTACAGATGTGAGCCACCACACCCAGCCATAGGGGACCTTTTGTGTCTGGCTTCTTTGACTTTGCTTAACGTTTTTGAGGTTCATCTTCATGTTGTAACACATGTCAGTGTTTTGTTCCTTTTCATATTTGAATATTCCATAGTATGGATAGACCATATTTTATTTATCCACTCATAGTTGATGATCATTTGGACTGATTTCACTTTTTGGCTATTGCAAATAGTGGTATCATAAATATTTTTGTACAAGTATTTGTTTGGAGACCTGTTTTCAGTTCTTTTGGATATATACCTAGAGGAGGAATGGCTGGGTCCTGTGGTCATTCTGTTTCACTTTTTGAGGAATTGGCTAGTGTTGGTGTCCAATCAGCTAGCAAGTCCTCTACCCAGGACAAGGCCAGAGTTAAACCTGGGGGCAGAGAGTGAGACGATGCTGGCTGTGTGCCCAAGAATAAGAAGGCTGAAGGGACTCAGAGACCTCCACAAAGCTCCTAGTTTTATAAAATGAAGAAACAGGGATTCAGAGAGGGTTAGCCACTTGCCCAAGGATACAGAGCTCAGAGGAAAGAAGTAATAAACCTTATGAGGTCTGAAAATCCATCTGCCTTCTTCAACATGTGCAATGGAAGCCATTTTACCAAATTTAAAAGGCTCTTGGTTTCCTGCCCAAGAAAGCAAAACCTTTCAAAAAGAAGTGCCCCCAGCTCAAGGAGAAAAATTCCTTCCCTTTTTGGGGGACCTTACTTGATCCAAGAGTGATAAGAAGCAAGGGGAGGTTTCCTGCAGCTTAGGCAGCAAAAGAAACAGAGATTGGCTTTCTCTGAAAGATCATTTGGTAACCTGTGTTACTGGGAACGAACCTTTCTCTAACAGTTACAGATTCATTGCCCTTGTCCATTCTCCTGGCCTAGTGTTTTCCCCTAGGAGGAAAGTAGCTCCCTTTTCTTTCCATAAGACATTCTCCTTTTTAGAGAAAAAGCTGGAGCAGGAGAAGAACCCAGCCATCTCTCAGCATTCACTATGCCTCAAATAAATTCTTACAGACTATTCGCCCAACAATTCTATGAGTTAAGTAGTGGCGTTATTTTCATTTTGATGGGGAAATTGGATTCTATTCACTCTTTTTGCTGAGCAACTCAAGACTCATTCCCAAATTACCTACCCATTTTGTGATAAACCCTCACCTTTCAGTAAAGAGATAGCAAATGGTTTAATTGGATGTCTCTTCTCTGAAACCAATGAAATAACAAAGAACAACAAAACATGTATTACAGATGACACTTGGCGAATCCCTTTTTTTCTGAATTTCATAGAATCCACTGAATTCAAGAATGCTTTCAGAGTTAAAATTCCATCTTGCTAAATGCAGACTATGGTCTTTTGCAGCAAGGGTTTGTAAACAAGAGGGATGATCTTCTTATCCATGAAAGATGACCTTTTCAACTTCTCATGTAGAATCCACTCTGGCTGGAGAAGGTTTTTGTGGTTGTTGCTTTGTGTTTTTTGTTTGTTCGTTTTTTGCTTCTTTTAACTTCTCTAAATAGGTGAAGGTAGGCTGGCTTACCAAAACTATTTGGCAATCCATGTCTTCATCCTCATCAACCAGATTCTGATTTCATATGACATTGGAATGCAGCCGACAGCCCCTAAAAAAGGTGTGTGTGGGAGGGGGATGGGATGGGAGACTTATTTGACAGTGTTACAAGGATTCAAGCTGGAAGCAAACATTTGACACTCCAGCCCTGGAATGCTGTAAAAACTTAATTAGGTGGATCCATTAGTCATGCCCACACGGAGGTTTCATACAGGACTTAGCAAAAATGCAGGCTACCGAAGGAAAGTTTCAGAGCTTCCTGTAAATGCCATTTTCCTCATTATTGGGAAATGCGGTCTCAGTGGGACCGCTGAACCAGCCTTTGTATTTACAAAATATGGTTAGGACGAGATTAACATCATGTACTGAAGGAGTTTTTGAATCTAAATAAGAGACTACTTTTTATAAGGGAGTTGGCCCAGCCAGGCTGCCTCTGAGTGAATTGGGCTGAGAGATGATTTTCATGCCCACTGCCTGAATCGAATTTTCAGGTTTAAACACACTTGGAATGATGCTACTTGATGGACTATAGTGTGGGATGAGTGTGCGTCTGCTCTCAAGTTGAAAATACACAGGCAGGTTCTCTAGTTCTGAAATAGGGTGCGGGGAAGGGGTTGAATTTCAGAAAGCCAACTGTGAGGTTTCAGAGCCTGCCATACTTACAGCTTGATTTACAAGCAGGCATTTTCCATTTACAAACACTATTATTTTGATTTTCAGTCTCTGCTTGCTCAGTGCGGTTGGAAGGAGGTGGACCAGTCAGATATTTAATACAATTAATCATGTGGTGATATCTGAAATACACTGAAAATTAACTCAAGACTTGTAGCTCTTAATGAGGTTGAATCATGGGAAATCGCCCACACGGACCATGGACAATGCTTCTTTAGAAACATTCCATGCAATTCAGTCTGATATGGTGCTCAATATTCAGCTGAAAATGAAAGGGTTTGGCATAATATTGTTATCGTAGGACCACAGTTCCCTAGAGATTGGCTGCGGACTGTGTCTTTATCTGTATGCATTCATTTATTTATTCATGTTATTATTTCAATAAACATGTATTTCTCAACACTCTGGATTGAAACATAAAATTTAGTAAGACACACTCCCTCCCCTAGAGGAGCTCAGAGTCTAATGGGGAACACAGACGTATAAACAAGCAACCAGAGCAGAATGCGGTAATAATTACAATGTTACTGTTTATTGAGTAACATAACATTGTGCCCCATGTAATTTACATACATTAGTTTGTATCTTTTTAAAAAACAACCCAAGACAAGATTTGTATTTTCTTTATGGATGAAGAAACTGAGACACAGACAAGTTTAAGAATTTTCTAGATACACGGTTAAAGCATGATAGAGCTGAGATTTGAGTCCATGATGGTCTAACTCCATTAAGCTATGTTGTCCCACAGCCTCAGGTCTGTGCAGAGAGGAGGTGAAATGCTGAACAAATCAGTGAGTGGAGATCTTTGAGGGGAAGAGCCAGTAAAGTTTTGGGGGCTCCAGAGGGATGAATGGGAGCCCACAAATTCAGCAAGTGAAGTGGAGTCTTGCAGGGAAACTCTGCCAGCCAGATTGTAACTAATTATTTCTTTTCTTTTTCTTTCTCTTCTATTTTTTTTAGACAGAGTTTTGCTCTTGTTGCCCAGGCTGGAGTGCAGTGGCATGATCTAGGCTCACTGCAACCTCCACCTCTTAGGTGCAAGCGATTCTCCTGCTTCAGTCTACCCAAGTAGCTGGGATTATAGGCATGCGCTGCTACACCCAGCTAAATTTTGTACTTTTAGTAGAGACACGGTTTTGCCATGTTGCCCAGGCTGGTCTCAAACTCCTGACCTCAGGTGATCCCCCGACCTTGGCCTCTCAAACTGCTGGGAGCTGGGATTACAGGCATGAACCACTGTGCCCAGCCTGACTGTAACCAATATTTCTTGGTCACTGCTGTTTCTAATGAAACCTTAGTTAAAGTATCTTAGTTTTATGTAACAAAAGATACCTTGTCTCTAAAGATCCTTTGGCTTGGTCAATTTTTGGAATCCTCTGTTTTTCCCTAAAGTTGTTGCACACATTAAGATTTCAAGCATCAGCCCATGACCCTGTCTAGATTGTTAGATGACTTAGAGAACCACTTAGGTATCTGTGAGCAGAGAAAGTAGGTAACTTTGAGGAACCAGAACTCAATGGGAGGAAATTAGTGGGTACAACAGAAAGAAGTGAGTAACTGGTACAAAGAATGCAAGGGCTGCAGGTATTCAGATGAAATGCATAATCTTGTGTGTGTTTTGGATGTTCAGAGATCTGAAAAAGTCAGACTCTGAGTCTTGTCAGACTTTTCACATCTTTGACCCTAGAGCTGTTTGGAGCAAAATCTGTCACTATCTTGGTTTAAAGATCATTGTTTGGGGGAAGGAAGGGAAAGAATCTATTGTAGCCCGGTTGGCCCGAGCTTCACTCTTGTATATTTCCCGAGAATTTCGTAAACTTAGAAGTATTTTTCCGACTCCAGGGGCTCATTCTGATCTCAGTGTGTCACCTACATTCAGATACATGGGACGAGGCTTCTTGAAGTAGATTTGCCAAAGCAAAGGAAGACTCCCAGTGTGACCTTACTACTTAAGATTAGTGCCTTCAGTTGAGTTCCTCCTCTACAAAATTCCAAGCAGTGCTTTCACAGTAAAGATAAACTGGATGTCCTCAAAAGGCAATTGTCATAATCCAGGACAAAATGACCCACTGTCCTCTGTCATTAATGCCCATCTCTGGTGAGCGAGTATTCATTCCCCCTTCCCTTCCTTCTAGGACACCCGTCCCTCTTTCCCCATTTTTGAGGTTTGCATGAGTCTGACCTCCTAGAATCCTGGCTCCAGAGGTGACTCAACCCTGATCAAATACATAGTCCACAACGCTTGGATTCAGGGATAATCAGTGCACCGCCAATTCAAGCCAATGAGTCTCAAATCTAGGACTCTTTGGAACGATTTGAAAAAAGCAGCTTATTCTACAGGGAATGCTCACTGTACAGATGATTTACAGCTGGAGTGTCCAGTAGCCATGCTTCTATGTCAGGGGGATCCACAGAATGAAGGCAAATACAGAATTAAGAGAATTTTGGAGCCGTAGAAGATCCTGGTAACTCAATTGATATGTCTGGATACAGCCAAGCCAAGACAGAAGCCAGTGTTGCTGTCAGACTTTTCAAAATGTGAACCAATGAATTATTTTGTTATGTTCTTAAGCCAGGTTGAATAGAGTCTCCTGTCACTTACAGCAAAGAGCCCTGATACCATCTCTATTTAGGGTGCCCCAGGTTTCTTCTAGATACTGTGAAACACGTTATAAAATTCTCAGAATGTACATAAAGCTTATAGTGAATTTATGTTAATTTAAAAGAGGAATATATAAAGGGAATACCAGCGTCATTAAATCCCAAAGTCAGTAACAGAGCAGACCAACTGATTAGAATGAGGAATCGTTTATTTCACGATGGCTGATTCACTAGAGCGTCACTGCCTACTATGGGAGCTGCAAGCTACCTGTAGCCACTGCCACATAGGACAGAAAGAGTGGAGCTAGTCTGGATGCTCGTGTGCCGAAGATGAAAGGCACACATTAGGTTGGAACTGAATGCAAAAAAGGAGAGAATGTGAACCCTAATTAACAAGCTTAATATCGATCACGCGTCCAAGAGACGACATTTTGGAAGGATTAGGTTAAATGACATGCATTATTGAGATGAATTTCACCTGTTTGTTTTGTAATATGGCTGCTAGACAACTGTTATGTACATCTCACCTTATTTTTCTATTGAATAGTGCTGCACTAAAGCTGTAACTGTTAGAAGATTATACTTCATGTTGAGCCCAAAGCTTTATCCCTGATGCTCCTACCCTTGCAGGCTGTCCGTATCTTGAACGACCGTGGTCAACCTTGGAGAAGAAAAATGGAATCAAATCCATTTTTCACAGTTACACTCCCTCAGCTATTTAAAGGCAGCTCCCACATTCTTCCCATAACTTCTTTTTTTCTAGGCCAAATGCCCCACATTTTTTTACTCTTCTCTAGATACCTTCCAGTTCACCAAGGATCCCTTAAAACATGATGGTGCTTAGCTTTCTTCCTGGCACACCAGTGTAGTCTCTTGGCATTGAGGTTCTCACCTTCTTGGACTAGGCATCATATCTCTATTAATGTGACCTTGTTGCCATTAACATCTTTGAAAACTAAAGCTCTTCCCAAGACCTCCTGAATCACAAACACTGGGGTTGAGACCCAGCCATCTCTGCTTTAACAAGCCCTTCAAAGGTTTCTCATGCATGAGTGAGCGTCAGATCCACTGATTTCCACTCAAAGCCTTTTAAAAATCTTCTGCCTCTCCACCAAGGATTGCATGCCTTAATGGTTGGCTACTGGGGGTCACATAATGTAGAAGTTTGCATCTGCTCTTGTTAGTGCATTCTAACTTTGGCTCATAGTTCTAGCTTGTATGAAACTCCTGAAATATATTTCTCCGTGTGTTGAACCAAATGCATATTGAATAATGCTGCCTTTAGCCTTTATCCACAGCACTGATATGTATGTTAAACAACACAGACCCCAAAGCAGAGTCACACTTCCCTCCTTGCCTTGGGTCTCATTGTTTCCTCTGATGTGTTTCCAAGACCCATCTCCCTCACCTTCCAAACCACTTCTTCTGCCTAGTTCTGCTAGGGCCGCTATTTCCATTTAGGTATCATTTGTACCATGAAAACTGGGTTTGGGGCTGGTCCTCTAAGTTCTCTGTGCTGACAGCTGTCAGCGTTTGATTAATGACTCTCCTCCTCTCCAGCTGTCATTCTCAATTGGGGTGATTCTGCTCCCAATTGGGGGCATTTGACAAAATTCTGGACACATTTTTGGTTGTCATCTCCTGGGGTGCACCACCGGCATCCAGTAGCTGGAGACCAGGGATGCTGATAAACATCTCTTCAATGCCCAGAACAGGGTCCTCCAATAAAGAACGATCCAACCCAGAATCACCAGTGCTGTGGTTGATAAACTCTGTCTTAAATTCTAAGTTCTGTCTCTTTCTATCACCAATTTTATTCCCAGCTCCAACAGAGTGCACGGCTCAAAGGAGGTGCTGAATAAGTTTCTTTGTTGAATGACTAAGTAACATCTCTCTTGCTGGGAGGAAACATAAGAAAAACTAATCAAGATTACTCGCAGATTTATACTTTTCTGTTTAGGAAATACCTTGCCCGGGGGCTGCAGGACCTGTGGAAACAGTTTTTACTGAACTGTTTATAATTAGCATACTCATTGCCAATTAATACATGTGCTTCTAAACCACTGGCCACTAAAACATTTTTGTATCTCTTTGTCGCTGAGTGGTGTTCACTTTTTGCTATCTTATTGTTCTATGTATTTGCTGGGGTTTTTTTTTTTTTTTTTTTTTTTTTTTTGAGACGAAGTCTTGCTCCTGTCCCTTAAGTTGGTGTGCAATGGCATGATCTTGGCTTACTGCAACCTCCACCTCCCGGGTTTAAGTGATTGCCCTGCCTCAGCCTCTTGAGTAGCCAGGATTACAGGTGCCTGCCACCATGCCCAGCTAATTTTTTAAATTTTTAGTACAGATAGGGTTTCACCATGTTAGCCAGGCTGGTCTCGAACTCCTGATCTCAAGTGATCTGCCTGCCTCGGCCTCCCAAAGTGCTGGGATAACAGACGTGATAACTGTGCCTGGCATTAGTATTATTTTTATTAGCCATGTGAACTTGGACCACTTAAGTTCTCCAAGTTCAGATTCCTCAAAATGGCATAAAGATGCATATAGTTTCTGGAGACCTGTGATGGAGATGATGAGGATGGAGTCAGATGATATTTGTAAGTTACTGAGAGCCTCGCTTTGGCCTGTCTCTGCAGTCATGATCTCCTAATTTACGCTTCACAACCATCCTTTGAGGTCAGTAGCAAGTATAATCTTAGTATAGTAGACAATGAGTTTGAAGCTGTTAGGATAACTAGTTGGATTTCTATCCAGTTTTTCAACGATGAGTTGTGTTAACTTGTGTCAATCAATAATTATGACTGCTCTGAAGAAAGAAATTTCTCTCTTGGATAAAGCTTTTCTGGAAGCTTCTAAAATACTGCAAAGGATATTTTGCACACAGCATTAGTTTCCACATTTTTGCATTCAAATTTGACCGTGACCGAGAGATTTCCAGATGAGTCCGCTCATGGAGGGGAATCACACTCACTTTTAAACTGGTCATATTTGAACCCTTGAAGGAAGTCGTCACGCATGGACACAGGAATCCTGCATGAGGGGCAGGCTGAAAAGCTCACACTTGGACCCTTCCCCATGTTGAGTTTCTAAGCTCACTGTGTGGCACCCACATCGGCTTGGAGCCAGATGGAGGCTGCCTTGCTGCTCTTCAGGGAGAAGGGCCTGGCTGAGTGTCTCCCAGAGTAAGGCAAGGGCCTGGGAGCCAATGAGTCATTCTGTCTTGGCACTGACTCCCCAGGCTCTTGGTGGAAACAAACAGACTTTGTTGAAAAGGAGCTCTCCTGCGTATGAATGGTCGCTAGTCAACTCTTCAGAGGAGCCCTATAACCTGCGCCTGCCGGGGCTTCGCCCCTCTTGCCCTGGAGAAACCACAGACTTGGGGGTGGGGGAGGTGGATTTTAGAGCTCAGGCCTTTGTTGTCAACATGGAACAAAGATGTCAGACTCTGGCTGGAGAGAAATTTCTTGGGGGCCCATCTGGGGTGTGAGCTTCTGATTCTCACTTCAGCTGTCTCACCAATGCTTGCGTAAAAGGAATCAGTCTTGACACCTAATTCCTGAACTCTCCCTTCATTTAATTCTTCATTTAGCAGCCAGGCATCTTCTTCTTCTTTTTTTTTTTTTTGAGTTAGAATCTCACTCTGGTTGCCCAGGGTGGAGTGCAGTGGCACAATCTCGGCTCACTGCAGTCTTTGCCTCCCAGGTTCAAGTGATTCTCCTGCCTCAGCCTCCTGAGTAGCTGGGACTATTTGCACCCACCACCATGCCCTGCTAATTTTTGTATTTTTAGTAGGCGGGGGGTGGTTTCACCATGTTAGCCAGGCTGGTTTCGAACTCCTGACCTCAAGTGATCCTCCCACCTCAGCCTCCCAAATTGCTGGGATTACACACGAGCCACTATGCCCGGCCAGGCATCTTCTTAATATTCAAAGGACTCTCACTTCCAGGGCTCTCTTTTCTATGTTTATTCACCTTTGTCTGAGAAACTTCTCTGGTGAACATGCAGATTTATAATGTGATGTTTTAGAATATATTTTATTTTCTCGGCAGCTGTCATGAGAATTTCTTAAAAGCAGACATCCACTCTTGGGAGAGGAAAATTTTCAAAAAGGTCTCTTTGGGAGTGGGTAATGGGAACTGATCTTCCTGGGCCTGAATGTGAGCAAGCCCATGGAGATGGGGGACAGAACTGGGAGTTACTCTCGAGAGGGAAGGAAGAGGAAGATGGGAGGTGAGTGTGGGACCGAAGCTGATGGGACTCAGGAAGACCAGCCCCAGGCCGCTGTGATGTATCCCTTCCTGTGATCACAAACCTTTCAGTAAAGCCACTGAACTCAAACTGTTTCAGACAACTGAGTGTATTTTGGAAATTCTTTTAAGTAATGGGTTTTTGTTCAGCTTGATGGGGGTGAAATTTGAAGCCACATGCAGGTGCATCAAGAGCTCCAAAGCTAAGAGACATGTGAGGAAATAGATGGAGGAATTCACAGCAATTCTGGGGACAGCTCAGGATTCTTGCAAATCTGTGGAATTAGGGTTTGGACTAATTTTAACCAAATCTCCCAGGAGTGGGGGCCGTGGAGAACATCTGAGTTACATTATTACCATCCCTCTGACAGCTCGCTGGGCTGATATCGTCATTTTTCTCCTTCTCTAGCAAGGATTAGGGGCCTGGTCTGTATCTGTTGAGGCTTGCTTTGACTGAGGGTATGAAATGGTCTCCAAGGAGGAGGGTATGCACCCAATATGAGGCGCAACCGTGTTTATTAGCGCCTTGGAGCAGGACAATGAACTGGGACAACGTGGTAGGCACATGGTGAGTCTTCCACTCATTAACCCAGATGGAGGTCACAGCTCCATCTTGGCTGCTGCCAGGAAACAACTTGTCAAAACCTCAGGCGAAAGCACCAGGTTCCAGCTCATTGGAAGCCAATTCCTAGATGAGCACAGGCAGAAGAGGAAGCTGTGCTTGAATAGCCACAGATAGGCCAAGCAGATGTTGCGAGGGACTCCTTTCTGCAGAGCTCAAGAGCTGACTGGGCTCAGCACCCAAACAGGGCCCCTGGGAGAGTGGCTGATGAGGGCCTCACCGTGCTAAGAGCTGCCAAGTGCTTGGCTCTGCCCCCCTACCCCAGAGATGGCTTGGCCTCCCGCCAGCTGAGTTTGGAAGGGAGGCATAAGGACAGGCAGTGAGTCTTATATGGGGAACTCTTGCAAAAGACCCAGCAACGCTTTTGGATAACATCCCATTGTCACAGGCTGCAGAGACTTCAGTGGAGCTGGGTTGTAGGGAGAGTTAGAAGGCTGGTGCAAGGAGAGGCGAAGGCACTCCTTTTCTGCACCACCCTTACTCACGGGGAGGGACGCAGATAGGAACTGTGTCATCCAAAACAGGTCTCTGAGCTGCCCTGCCTGTTGCGGCTGGGAGAATAATTATAGCCTCCCTCAGGCCAAACAAGTGCCTGCTGGGAACCCAGACACATTCCAGAGAGAAATGAGAGTCGGTCTGTGTGCGCACGGTCACGATGTGTGTGTGTGTGCACACGTGCACTTTGGCATGGTCCACTGTGTGCCTCTGTGTGTGTGCATGTAAATGGTGTGAGTATATGTTCGGTATGTGTGTGTGTTTAAGTGTGAATATGTTTAATAAGCATGTGGGAAGGTGTGCATGACTGGTATCCTTTGTGTACACATGGACAGTGAGGCTGTGCCTTCTTCATGTGCCTGTGTCTTTAATGTCCTTGGTATGTGTTTTGTGATGGTGATATGTGTCTGTGCATAGTGTGTACATTGAATATGCATGCTTGCATGTGTGCCCTGTGTGTGTGTGCATGCTTGTCCACGTGGTTGATGTATCTGTTAGGGGCACATACATATATGTCCTGTATGTACGTGCTTCTGGATGCCTCCTGTGTGTGTTCGGACTATGAATGTGTATGTATACAAGATGTGGGCCCCAAATGCATCTGCCATCCTAGTAGGCAGGTTGTATGTGCATCCAATAGATGTGCATGTCCCAGGCGTATGTATTTGTTGCAAAATTGCTGTATGTGCCTCATGCGCATGTTAGTTTGTGTGAATGAGTGAGAGAGAAAGAGCACAGAATCAGAAAGAATGCACATGTTGGTGCTACCGACTTGAGGCATACCCAGCTTGTCAACCACCATCTTAAGCTATTGGAGCGCCTCAGCAGGGCACAGAGGACCTGCTCAGTCACAAGCCCTCCTGCCACTCCAATGCAGCCTTACCACCTGTCATGTCACCCTCCAACCCCTTGTTCCCTCGGTTCTAATTCTGTAAAATTGCCCGCAGCTGCTTGAATGGGTGAGGTGGCTCCATGCCTCTCGACCCTTGTTCATGCCCTTCCCTCTCCTGGAATGCTTCTTGCTCTCTCCCACCTTTTTGACACCTACTCATTGTTTAGAATTAGGCTCCAGTCTCCACACATCTGTGATGTCTCCTTGAACTGGCCATTTCCTTCTTTGTCTTTCAACACATTTTGCTCAAAGCACCTCTAACATTTGAAGGTCTTGTTTGCCTACATGTCTCTTTTCCTATCCACGGCGGTAACTACTAGGGCAAGGGCAATGCAATCATACCCCAGGGGCTCCCGCTAAGCAGCCTCTCACCTCAAATGCTGCTGCAGCCACATTAGACAGGCAACTTTACCCTCACCTGAGAGATGCGTACTCTGTGAAGCACTTAGAGACACAGAATGGCTAAGTAACTGGGCAAGAAATCAACCCCGTTTCTGACTCTGGGGCCCATGTATGATATTGTCACACTATCCCTAGGCTGAAACGTAGCCTTCTGATCGATTGATTTATTCAATAAATGTTTATTGAGCACTTGCAGTATACCAGGGGCTGTTCTAAGTGCTTGGAATATAGTTCAGAACTGTCTTCATGGAGCTTATGTGTTAGTTCTGGTCCACTCATGGGAGGCTGGAAAGGATGATGATAATGATGATGTGTGTGTGTGTATGTGTGTGTGTGTGAGAGAGAGAGAGAGAGAGAGAGAGAGAAGGGAAGTCCCAAGATCCAACATTAACTCAGAAAATATGTTACCTGAGAAGTCATTTGTGCAACTGCCAAATTGAGGGGAGGAGATAAGAACCCTTCTCAGAAGAGAAACTGTGGCAGTCAGAATAATGGCTCCCAGAGATGTCCACATCCTTTGGGGGGTTATGTGGCCAAGGAGAATGAAGGTAGCAGATGAGCTGAAGGTTGCTAATAAGCTAAGTTTAAAATAGAGAGTTTCTCCTGGGTTATCTGGTGGGCCCCGTGTAATCACATGGGTTCTTAAAAATATAAGGGAGGGCACAAGAGTCATGTGATGTGATTTGAAAAGGATTCACCCAATATGGCTGGCTGTGAAGATGCAGGACGAGGCCAACAGCTAACACGCAAATTCTAGAAACCGAAAAAGGCAAGACAGTGGCTTCCGGAGCCTCCAGAAGGTAAACAGCCTTGCCAACATCCTAAGTTCAGCTCAGTAAAACCTACATGGATATTCTAACCTCCAGAATTGTAAGAGCATGAATTTGTGTTGCTTTGAGCTGCTAAATTTGAAGTTAATACTTACAGCAGCAATCGGAAATGAATACAGGCGGCAAAGTCTCAGTTCAGGACAAATTGGTTCTTAAATTAAAATGAGATCTAGATAGGGGCTTGATAGGATAAAGGCATAATAAAAGGTGAGGTCTGTTGAATGGGAGTCATCAGTGAGCAAGCACCAGCTGAATATACTCAGGTTAACGGTCACGGGGCATGCACACTGGGACTCTGGTTGACCTCGACTGCAGTGACAGAAGCATTTCACCAGTATAGGGAGTTATTTAAAGGAACTGCAGGGGGTATTATTCCTGCTAATTTTAAGAAAAAAGCAAGACCACCCAGGGATCAACGCAACAGTCACCATGATGGAAAGACGTGTCCTACAATGTGAAGTTAACTCAGACCCAAACTCCCAGGACTTCTGCAGGCAAGGCTCTGGTGACGGTGAGCCCCAGACCTCGTCCTGAAAGAAGGTCAGTCTGATTCCAGACAGACCCCCTCTGCCTGATCATCATCCCTGCTGCCTGAAAGCCCTGGGTGGTGACAGCCAGTCAGCTTTGGAGGCGTCAATAGCCATAAAGTGAATAATTACATATTTCCCACTCAGGCTCCTAGTATGGGGCTGAGAGAAAGATCCACAAATAGGGCTGCTACTATGGAAGCTCATGAGGGAAACTGGCCTGAAGCTGAGGGACAACGAGGGGTGGGATCCATTACCGCAATTAGCTCACTGTGTAAACAGCACTTAAGGGCTGTATCTGGGAGTTTGCAGTAATCCATCTGAAATAGACAACTATTTTATGCAGGGAGAAATGAGGGGAACTCTTCCCAAGCCAATTAAATAGTCTAGTCTGCAAACAGTCCTCTACCTCCTCCTTCAGGCTCCACTTTGCCTCCCCTTCTAGTTTCTAAGCTGCCCTCTCCTCCATAGCAGCCGTATCCCCTTTAATGGTGAATCAAGCACCCTAAGAACCTGGTACGTGGGAAATTTTCATCATTGCCTGGGCTCTGTTTATTCCATGCTGGGGTTTTGCTGGATTTTTCCTTTCTTCCTCCCTGACAATCGTAATGCTCTTTGTTCTGTCTGCTGTGGATTTGGGTATTGCAGATACAAGGGGTTAAGGGAGCTGTGTTTGCTGTGGAGTGAAGGTTCCTCTGCAAGGAGTTAAGAGGCTCTAGGAGATTCCTACCCAAACGCTTCCCAGGCTTCTCATCCTTCTCAGGATCCTCAGGTTGCCTGTTTGTGTGTATTTCCTGAGTGTTTCTCTCTCAGTGTTTTTCTGTCTCTCTCTCAGGAATGCTGGTTGAGGCCACCATTTTATCATCAGACTCGACTCTGGGTAAAGCGATTCTGCTCAGAACTGGGAAAATTCCAATGACTAAGTCTGAGAAACTGAAGTATAGTGTATCTTTTCCAGCAACCCGCTCTTGCATTTCTCCCGTTTTGGCTCTTTGGAAAAAAATAGCTAAACATTGTCATGAAGACATGTTAACCAGGTTAAAAAATATAACCTTGACATAGTGACTGTAGCAGAGCAGGGCTGACTTGCTCCTTTCCCTATATCCTCGTGTATGTAATTTGAGGTCATACACATTTTGTATAAAGATCTTGAAACAAAAATGAACATCTGAATCTTGACCAACTGTTTGGAGACTTACCGGCCTTTTCTATAATGCCAAATGCCACATAAAAAACGGCAAAGAAAGCACTTGTGAGAAACAAATACATCCCCAAACACGGCCTAAACGGTCCCCTTGGTGGGGGGCAGCGCATAATGGCTCCTAGTTGAAAACCACTTTCTTCAGTGAATGAAATTTTACAACTCTACAAGTTGGGGGTTTCACCTCAGAGGGGTGCAGTGTCTTGCCAGAGACCACCCAGGTACTAAGACTCAGGGTTCAGTCCCCTTCCGTAGCTCTGCAGCTGCACCATGGATTGTTTCAAAACATTCCTTGTGGCCTGCAGCAGGGGCGGACTTTTCTAGGTTCTGTCTGGTGGACATAGTACAGTAGGCCTCCTTTCTCAGCCTGCAGAAGCCTTCTAGATCTGGCTGCTGCAAAACGAACACAGTCTCTGTTATAAAGAAAACCACAGCTTGAAAAAAAAATAGTAGGGACACGGCTGATTCATCAGGGTGACTCATACCTAGGATCAAGGCGCCTCAACTCGGCTCCCCGTGGCCTGTTGTGGCTTGCAAAGGACCATGGCGACTTGAAAAGACAGAACTTTCTCCTTGAATGCTGGGGACAGATCCACCCAACTGGGTACAGGGTGAGCCACATGCAGCCAGCCATTGTGATAACATCAGGGACGTGGAATCAGATTTCAGAGAATACAATGGACAGCCTTGGAAGGCACTTGGAAGTTTCCAGTACCATCCTGGCCAGCTCAGTGCATCCCTCCTTGAAGAGCTTATGGTCCTCGGGAGGAGTGGACAGTTACAGTGTGCATAGGAAGGCATGTCAGCGGTCATTTAGCAAGGTCAGAGCTAGTGCGGGAAATGGGTTTTCACATGCAGGCAGATACCAGTGATAATTATCCCAGAAAATGTGTCACGTCACGCTGCGGAGTTCATTTCTTTACATATAAACTCATGATGTCACCATGATTACATCAGGCCTCTGGGAGGCCACATGCATGGTCCCTCTTATCTGTTGATAGATTACTCTGTAGTTGCGCTCATGTTGTATTCTTGAGGACAAGAGGGTATAATCGTCTTGTTTCGTGTGCCTCACATTTCTGGTTATGCAGTTAATCCCCCTGACCTGGCTCGCAGAGAGACTGAGTTTACAGGCACGTGGGTGAATTTCCACTACCCCCATTGGGGGTCTTTGTGCCCCTTGGCATACGGTCGCCAGAACTCCACCCATTAGAAAAAAGAATGGGCTAATTAAGCCTGCCAGCCTAATTCTGTGCTTTCTAATTTTGCCCTTTAAATGCTTCTTAATTATCAGATGCAAAATACGTTTTCAAATGCAGAGCCACTGACGGGTGTATTTTTAAACGTGCGGGGCTGAGATGGGAGTCAGTGAAGAGGCAGGCAATATTTTTAACTTGCATCATCGGGCAGGAAAAGGCCATTGTTTCTCTGATTCCCACCACTGCCTTTGGAATGAAAATAGCATTTATTCCGTGTGCTATTGAAAGGCATGCTCTTGTGTTGCTGTCACTGGAAATGCCGCTGGGTGACATGTCCGTTGGGATGAGTTTGGGCAAAGGAGGTGAGATCACAGCCTGGGACTCGCGGCTTCACGTGAAGGCATGGGGTACATGCCTCTACAGAGGCCGGGAGAAGTCAGGGTTGGTGTAGGTAGAACTTGGAAGAGCTCTTGGTCACCACGTCACACAAGTCCTTTCTTCTCATTGTTATTTTTAATGCTTTTAATAGCTCTTAAAATTTTTGACAAAAGCATGTACCCAAAGCCTTTGATTCCTGGAGCTTTTGGCCATAACTGTTTTTACTTGGCCCCAACCTCTCCTAAGAGGTACGTTAAAATTCTATCCAAAGTGAATGCCAAAAACAAAGAAAGCCATAATTACGTATCATATTCCATTTAACATATCTTGCTTAGTGTGTGCAGTCCATGTAAACTGTATACCCCATATATCAATGTAGCATAATGCATTTCAGTGGGTCCAGCGTCTAGAATAAGCACGTAAAAGAGGTTGGCATCAGAGTCGGCTCTGCGGAGTGGTTCCCTCTGCAAGTTTAAGTTTGTTCATTTCATGAAGCCCTTTGTTTCACAGACAGAAAATCTTCTCCCACTTCCCCTTCGAGAAAGAACAATGTAGTCTCTGCACATGAACCCACTGCTCCTTCTTGGACCTTGGGGTGCATTCCAAAGGGGTGTCGACATCTCACCGCAGACACTTGGACTGTAAGAAGGGCAACTTGCTCGCAGGCCTCTATGCCAGCAGAGCTCTCTGGAAGCCACTGGATCCTGTCTGGAATCCCTTCTAATTAGGTACAATAAAAGAGATCACATAAATGTTCACAGAGGTGTTATTCCCAATGGCCAAAAGGTAGAAACGATCCAAATGGTGAATGGATAAACACATTTATGTTATGGCCCATGATGGAATATTACTCAGCCATAAAAAGGAATGATGTACTGATTAATGCTGCCGCATGGAAGAACCTTGAAAACACGATATGAAATGAAATAAGCCAGACATAAAAGCCACATTTTGTATGATTCGATTTCATGATTGGTTGATTTGAGAATCTGTGTTTTTATTTATTCTCACACTGCCCAATTCCGAAAAGGGTTTGGAGCAGCTCACAAAAATGCCCACACAAGGGGAGCCACAAAATAATGGCAAACTGACAGTAGAATATAGACTGGAGGAAGAAGTGATGAATATTAGGCTTGCTGTCGTGAACAACCTAACAACCTGCAACCTTCACTTATCTATTAGGCAGGCTCACTTGGGACAGTAGAAAGACCTGATGTGGCTGCAGCATTCTGTCTAATTCCATTTATATGGAATGCTAGAACAGGCAAATTCATAGAGAGAGAAAGTAGATTTGTGGTTTCAGGGGCTGGGGGAAGGGGGTCATGGGGAGTTACTACTTAATAGACACAGGATTTCTTTTTAGGGTGTGATGAAGATTCTCTGAAATTGGATGATCTTTTTGGGGTGCGATGAAGATTCTCTGAAATTAGATGGTGGTGATGGTTAACTGACCTTGGGAATATATTAAAACCATTAAATTATACATTTTAAAAGGGTGAATTTAAGGGTATGTGAACTATATCTCTATAAAAATATTGGGTTACATTATAAAATTGAAAAAAAAGAAAGAAAAATCGATTATTTCTTTACTTCTGTGTTTTCCCCTAGAAATGGAAACCAGAGGACCGGGTGTGGTACCTCACACCTCTAATCCCAGCGCTTTGGGAGGCTGAGGCGGGTGGACCACGAGGTCAGGAGATTGAGACCGTCCTAGCTAACACAGCGAAAACCCATCTCTACTAAAGATACAGAAAATTAGCCGGGAATGGTGTGTGCCTGCAGTTCCAGCTACTTGGGAGGCTGAGGCAGGAGAACTGCTTGAACCCGGGAGGCGGAGGTTGCAGTGAACTAAGACTGCATTACTGTACTCCAGCCTGGGTGGGAGAGTGAGACTCCATCTCAAAAAAAAAAAAAAAAAAAATGGAAACCAATATTTGTTTCAATGTTGATTTAGTGACGCTTGGTTTCTTTAAAGGACACAAAGTTTCAGCACTATGGGGTGAGGAATTCCCCTGTGAAGACAGCACAGGTGATTGTCCAGGCCTGAAAAAGGAAAAGCTCCCGTTGAGCTCGCAAAGGTCAATGTAAGTAAATCAATGGGAGCAGACACACATTACCCTTGGAGCCAGACAACCTGGGCTCACATCCTGGCCGTGCCATTAAGAGCTGTGTGACCTTAGCCAGATTGTTTAAACTCTCTGTGCTTAAATGACCTCATCTATAAGACGAGGAAACTAATAGTACCTACCTTGATGCATGCTTTTGGGGATTCAATGACGAATTGTCATCTGTAAAGAGACCCAGAGTTCTATCAACTGCTATGTGTGTTTTTATCAAACAAAATAGTCTGGTAATTGTTTAAATTTCTTTTTGCTGCTGTAACAAATTAGCACAAATTAAGCAGCTTAAAATAACACAAATGTGTTATCTTACCATTCTGGCGGTCAGAAGTTGGAAATGTGTCTCTGGGGCTAAGATCAAGGTGCTGGCAGGGCAGTGTTTGTTCTGGAAGCTGCAGGGGAGAAGAAGCTGCAGTTCCTTTGTTTTCCCAGTTTCCAGAGGCTGCCTGAGTTCCTTGGCTTGTTGCCCTGCACTGCACTGACCTCTGCCTCTGATGTTACTTCTCCTCCTGGGACTCTGACCCTCCTGTCTCCCTCTTATGCAGACCCTGTGATTATACCTGGCCCACCTAGATAATGGAGGATTATTGCCCCATAAAGACCCTTAACTTGATCACAGTTGCAAAGTTCTTTTTGCCATGAAATATAACATATTCACAGGTCCTGGAGTTTAGGACGAAGAGATCTTTGGGAGATCTTCAGTCTCCACCACAGGAATATATTCATTTATGGTACAGGCAGTTAGATCTACATGGAATTAGGTAGGGGGTTAGGAAATGGTTGAGGCGCTCTGAGACTTTCCTAATTCAAATACATCAAGGGGTCACGGGTCTGAGGAAAGCCAGCCTGGCATCCTAGACCTATAGCCCTCATCATTCCAGTTCCTTCTACATCAGCGGAGGAAAGAGACATCATGCCTCCTGAGGATCCTTGGACAAAAGGTCATAGCACTTTGATCCCCATGACGCAGACACATCCACAGGCTTCCTGGCTTCCTGTGCTTCCAGGCTTCCTGGCTCAGGTCACCTTATCAATAAATCCTACCTGGGCCATCCTATTCAAAATCACAGCCTGGCCTCTGTCTCAGCTCTTCCCATGCACGTTCTCTGCTAGATTTTTCTCCATCTTACCATATAATGCTTTATATAATGCATGTATATATAAACAGGAGCTGAAATATAAGCTCCTCTTAGAGCAAAAACAGTGCCTTGCATGAGGGAGGCTGTCAGCATCTATTTTTTGGCTGACTGAGTCAATGAATGAGTGAACTTCTACAGGACATTGGCATGCTATATTCCATTCTAGACAGACACTTGTCTGGACTGAAAACTCCTGGAGGGCAAGACCAAGTTCAAGTCTTTTCTCCCAAGGGTTCTTTGCAGAGGCTGAGGCACACCAGGAGCACTGCTAATTGTTTGGTGAATGGCTGAAAGGGTCAGAAAGTGGTGTTTGGAGACAAAGGGCAGAATGCATGGCTGTCTCGAGGGTCAGTCGCGTGTCTGGACGGGACCTCTGGGAAGATCGCATCACAGGCAGGGACCAAGGTTATTCTGTCCTAAGATGCAAAGGTAGCAGATCCTTCTACTCACATGATTTGTGACTTCTAACATTTAATTTACTGTAATTTTTATTTGCTTTGCCTGAAGGAGTTCATTCTCAGACAGTTCTTTAGTAGACATGTCACTGCATAGAGCACCCATGCCCTGACCGGCAGCATGCAGACCAATGGGAATCGGGAATGTGCTGCCTTCCCTGTCAGGGTGTTGTGCAAGGCAAGTGTGAGGCAGCCCATTAACCCCACTGTTTAACACTGGGCTGGCTAGATGCATTTATGGGACCAGAACAGCCTCCGGAGGCATTCGCCTTTGTGAAATCTGGCAGAAGCTTAGAGCTTCCATCAGCACCTCTATAGTAAACCTTACAAGCAGCATCCACAGTAAACAGTAACAAAGGACATGACAGCAGCGACCACACCCTCCTCTATCATCATGGCAGATGAACACACGGAGGTTCAGAAAGGGGGCTGATCAATCCCATATCATAGAGGAGCTGGTGATAGAAAGGTGACTCGTACTCCACTCTCTCGGCTTTCAAACAAACGCTCTTACATAATTCCCAGTAAAGAGGCAGGGAATATTCTCATTCACTCATTGATTCATCGAATCATGAATTTAATTAGTCATCCAATTGATCACTCATCCTTTTTTTTTTCTCTCCAGCCCTATCTTGCCCCTTTGTTCCTCCCTGCCCTGCCACACTGCTGCTCTTTCATGTTCCAGTAGGTGCCGTGGCTTCCCCTACCGCAGGATCTTTGCATGCGCTATTCTTTTTTCCTGGAACACACTCCTCTCCCCTGTTTGCCCAGTTTTTCCTATTCACTCTTTTCCTCTGCTCAGGGGAGTCTTCCCTAGCCTGCTTGGCTCATATTACGATATTCTGTACTCTCAGCATGTCATCCACCTGCCTCCCTACAGCACGGCTCGATTACAATCTACCTCACCCATTAGACTGTTGAGCAAGTTGAATGAGAACAGGGACTAAATATGTGTTCAATTAATGTTTTTGAATGAATGAGCAGATGACTGAACAAATGGGTTTAAAAACTGATAACACACAGGTACTGGGGACAGAAAGAATTAAAGTGAAAACAGAATGAACCGGTAAGAGAACAAGAGATAAGATGCATGTGCCAACAGTTGTAATTCAACTTAGAAAGTGATTTCCACTACAAGAGAAGTCAAAATCCACACTGTGGATTTTGGAGCTAGAAGCTCACGTCTGGGGTTGTGGGGGAGGGCCTGGTTTTGGACGGCTTCCCAGAGGAAGTCGGCTTTTAATCTATATTTATCCTAGGGAACCTCACAATCTAGCAGACAGGATATGGCAAACACCAGAGCCAGAGAAGTGCTGTGAGGTCTGGTAGGCTGGCATAGACTGTGCCCAATATGTGTCTCTACCAGACAACCTTTGGGGCCCAGGCCAAAGTCCTTCCTAGGGAGCTACCAAACCAAGTGGGATGGCACTTCAGGCAGCCAAACCAGCAGGTGGGGCGGCGGTTCCCACTCCCTTGCCATGTAAATCTGGAGGGGCCCAGGTTTTCTTCCATGCTGAGGTCCAGCGTCTCTCTGGGGTGGGGTAGGGTAGGCCTCTCAATCCCGTGACTATCCGGATGGCAAAGAACTTGGCACAACCCTTGCCTCCCTAGGGGGGCTTGACATCCAGTAAACCAACTGGTTTGACGAACAATTAAACCATCTTAACGCAGTGGAAGGCATTAGTAGGACACTCTCTTACTTGTCCATAGCATTAAGGTTCACAGAAAGAGTGGAGAATCACAGCACCCTGGAAGTATACAGCATGTCTCATATACCATTAATCTAGGAATTTCGCCTGTAATATATTTTGTTCAATGTGGTTGTTTATTTATTTAAGACAAGGTCTCACTCTGTTGCCCAGGCTAGAGTGACATGGTGTGATCACGGTTCACTGCAGCCTTGACCTTCTGGGCTCACATGATCCTCCTGCCTCAGCCTCCCAAGTAGCTGTGACTACAGGTGATTGCCACCATGTCTGGCTAATTGTTTTTTTTTTTGGTAGAGATGTGGTCCCACTATGTTGCTCAGCCTGGTCTTGAACTCCTGGGCTCAAGTGATCCTCCTACCTCAGCCTCCCAAAGTGCTGGAATTTTAGGTGCAAACCACCAGGCCTGGCCTTGGTCACTCAATTTATGCTTAGAGACCTCTGACAGTAGGACTGTTAACCTATTGCAGTTAGAAAGCTTCCAAATTTCAGAAATTTATTTCTTCATTTCCTTCTGATTCTGTCCTTATCACAGAATGTACTATTGAGGCAGTTTGGCAATTCTTCTCATACTAGATCTGACTTTAAGGCTGGGCTGATCACGGAAGAAGAAGACAAGATTATCACCTCTTTTGCACTGAAACATCAACTTCTGTTAATATGTCTCGACTCTGTATTAACTTCTTCATCGGCCAGACATCACCGGTGCCTTCCGTTGACCATTCTTGTTGACTAGGACACTGATGGCTTTCCTTTTGTCATGTATGTTCTTACTTAGTCTTTTTCTTTTTCTCCAATCTACTTTGTGATTTTAGTTCCTTTTTCTAAATCAAAGTGGAGATGTTTTGTATCTATTATTGCATCAATTTTAATGAGATGTTCCCATTATTCCAGCCTGATAAGTACTATCAGACCCTGGTCCTTTCATCATTTTGATTTCCTTACGGTCTTCCTGCCGTCCATGAATTTTGTCTACCGGACACCACACTGCCATCTTGGGGATCACGTTTCAACATGACTTTGGATGAGGGCCAACCATATTCAAACCATAGCAATGGGTAATGTTTCAACTCTTTTCGGGGAATTGTGAAATTTGAGTTGGATTAATGTAGGAACCAGATAAGTAACTGAATCCCCATAGGGAGAACTCACTCCTTGGGATGACCCAGAGTCACCTTTCATGAGAAATTCTGCCTGGTGTGGTAATGGACTCATCTAAGAACTAGCCAAGGATGAGTGGGTTTTCTCCATTTGCTCCAGATGCCCACACCAGGTCTTTGGTGTAACTGTGAAATACACGGGAGGGGTGTTTCTGACTCCTGTCTTCTTTCCCCTCAAAGTCAAATGGAGGGTGGGTTCAAAAGTCTACCCTAACTTAGGGGTCTTCATGAGAGAAGCTCTTGAGGAGCCTTTGGAAGCAAGCCAAAGAGTAAGGAAGCCCAAGGGGCTCTTTCCTGCCTACATCTACGCAAATTGGTGGTTTGCCCTCCAAACATGAGTGTTTATCTCAGTTTCCTTTTTCAGCTGATTGAGAGATTGGAAAAAGGGAAGTGGTGACCCCACCTGCATTCTGCCCCTTTGAACTGCTTTGCTCCTCCAAAACCTGGGATTTTTGACTGCGTCACCTCTTTTCAGTGGAGAAACCCCAAAGGTGCTGGTCTGCTCTGCTTTTGGCACAATCCTGAGAATGCCCTCCCCTCACCCTGTTCCCAGACATTTCTTTGCACTGAAGTTGACTTCCAGTCACCAACTCAGGTTCTCTTAGAAGTAAAAAGCAGACGCCGCTCTCCTCAACTCCTCTGGAAAGTGAAGCACACAGCTAAATACATTGATGCTCACTTGCATTTTACCCCTGTCATCCAAGGTGGGGAGCACAGAGTCAGAATGTTAACATCTGCAAGGTTTGGGTGAACACCAGGTACAACTTTTTTGTTATAGACAAGAAACTGGGTCTAGAAGAGAATAAGGAATTTGCTTCTAATGACCTAGGTGGCCACTAAAAGGGCATGGTTTGAAGGTTGCAGACTCCTAAGAGTTGGAATCACACATTCTGAAGCTGAGAAAGCTTGCTGCATGAGCAGACGATGTTGCAGCTGCTGCACTGCATTCTAGCTTTTTCAGGCACTTTACATACGTTATCTCCATCTTCACAAAAATATCTAAGGCCACAGTGGTTTCTTTTTCTCGCTCTCTCTCTTTTTTTTTAAAGACGTTACTGACCTAGTTAAACAATCTGATGAAATCTAAAACGCTTTCCTTCATAAAAATTCATATATATCGACAATTAACATTCAATTTTAAGGGCACCCTAAGGATCCATGGACTCCAGGCTACAAGCCCCTACTTTAAGTTCAGTATTATGATTTTCCATATAGGAAATGAACAAACTGAGGTGCAGAGAAGTTACATGGTATGCCCGTGCACAGTATGACAACGTGTGCTCTAAAACAGATTGACTGGCTTCCAAAGCACAATGGTTTCTTCCCCAGAAGACACTGAGATGCAATGCCACAGATTCCAGAAGGCGAACATTCACTCGTTCTTTACTCGACTAATATGTTTTTTAAAAAAACATCTATTGGCATTGTATAAGAGATGGTCCTTTAAAGCTTATAAAATGTCTTGTACAGCTGACAGCCAGGTTACCTTTCTTCAAGAGAGAGCTTTAAACCGGGAACTTATGACCTGTCTTCCCACAATTTGACCCTTCAGTAAGAGTGGACATACAGGAGTCCTTAGTGAAAGAGATAGGGGTGGGTGCCCTACCAAGGACTTTATTGTATGAAAAGAAGTAGCCAAAGAACAAAATCAGCCAACACCCAAAAGCATCCTTCCTAAGGTGCCCTGCAAGGAATTGGAATCACAGGGGATGATTCACAACTGATATTTTTAAGAAAATCTATGTTTTGTCTCAGAGTAGTGTCATGGTTAAACAGTATCCCTCTCCTACCTTAGTGAGAGGTGATGGACCTGGGGACCACATCTTACCTCGTTGATCCTCTCCTGCTACTCTCTGGAGTATCCAAGTGACATGTGGTTGAAGTGAAGAGCAAAGCAGCAGCAGTGGGATTAGAGGTAATCGCAAGGAATTTGAGTCTGGTAAGAGCGAGACTGTCTAGAATAGAGCAAGTAGCCCAGCCTGGTTTGTGAGGGTGATGGGAGGGAATGCGGATTCCTCACCTGCCCAACTCAGTGACCTCTGGCCACTCTCTATAGCAGCTTTGGCTTCTGTATCTGATACCATTATATTTTTCCTGATTTCTGGCAACCAGGGTTTTCTCTACCTTTCTTCTGAGTCATCGAGTTTCTTTTTTGGGTCTCTGCATTGGCCCTCAGATGACCTATCATTTAGAGCTCCTATATCTAGAGAGAATACAACTCTAGTTAACTCTAGTTAGCTTAGCTCTGCCCTAGTATTCATGAAAATAAACCTTAGGAAATCATCCACCTTGGTGAAATACCATAAGAAGGAGTCGCGGGATGGTATGGAGCATGGTGGGTGTGGGTACCAGGGCACACTAGGACAATTAACTGATAATGTCTAAGCAAGGGGACTGTAGGGGTGAATAATTGGACTGTTGCAATAGTAATAGCGGTTCTGGTCATTACTTTTAATGGCAAAAACAGCAATTACTTCCGTGCCAGTGTAATAATTTCCAACGTTTCCATTCTAAGGGGCCATTCAATGAGGCGCCAACCTACTTGCACGTTAAGGACCTTGCAATCTTGTCCTGCCTCAGCCACTACGTCTGTGCGATACTGAACATGTCACTTCTCCATGTGGGGACTCAGCTTCTTCATCTATACAATGAGTGGGCCCTTACGATTTACTCAGGCTTCTTTCTGCCCCAAAAATCTATGCTTCTCTTTGTGTGAGACTTGAGAGACAGAGCATCCCAATGGCTTTCTTAGTTTGAGGTGTAATTTGCACACAATGACATGAGCTTCAATGTGCTGTTGACTCAAATTTCGACAAACACATATACTTGTGCAACCTCATTTACCAACCAGGACACAGAATGTTTCCCTCACCACAAAACGTTCCCTTATGCCAATTTCCAGTCAGTTCTCCACCCCAGAAGCAACCACTGAATTGATTTCTATCACTGTAGGCAAGTCTTCTATGAAATTCTAAAATATTATGCCATGACGTTGTACACTGTGTTCTTCTGTGCTGCCTGATTCTTTCGTTCAATATATTATTTATAAGATTCACAAATGTGGTTTTATGTATATAATTTATTCCTTTTGCAGAGTAATATGCCACTGTATGAATATATCACAGTTTATCTATTTTTCTGTTGATGAACATTTGGTCTCTTTCCAGTGTTGGGTGGTGGCAAGGCTCTCTCACCAAAGCTGTGGCCAGAAAAGCACACTCAGCATCTGAAGGAGGAATGCCTGGGTCTTCTTTGAGGCATACCTCACGATACCCAATCTTAGCTTTATGTTCTTCTGTAAGGTCAATGTTTTCCTAGGCCCCCAGAAGAGTCATATTTTTTGGAGCACAGTGAAGAGCCTGTCATGTCTGGGGAAGTGCTAGATTAGGTTTCTTTCTCTGTCCCGGCTGGAGTCACCCCAGTAGAAAAACCTAACAGAGTGGGCCTATCAGAAAGAAAGTTACATTCTCTTTCTGTTTCCATGCCAACAGAATGGTGAGTAGAGGCATCCTCCCATTGCTTCATTACCATCTTCATGCATTACTCGTACAAAGTGCTGGGGATACAGAGATGACAGTTGTGGCCCTTAAGTTGAAAGTTGAGTCATACAGAAAGGTAAAATGATTATTGGAACAAAGGGAAAGAAAACACTAAAACATTGTATTAGTTCATTTTTACACTGCTATGAGGAAATACCCAAGACTGGGTAATTTATGAAGGAAAGAAGTTTAATTGACTCACGGTTCTGCTTGGCTGGGGAGGCCTCAGGAAACTCACTATCATGGTGGAAGGGGAGCAAACACATCCTTCTTCACATGGTAGCAGGTGAGAGAACGGCATAGGAGAACCACCCCCATGATCTAATCACCTCCCACGAGGTTCTTCCCCTAATACATGGGGATTCCAATTTGGATTACAATTCAAGATGAGATTTGGGTGGGGACAGAGAGCCAGACCATATCACATATACTTGGAACTTGGGCAGGTACACCTAATCTAACTGGTAAATATCAGGGAATAATTCTCCCAATAAATTCTTCTTAAACTTAGATGAGAAGATGTGACGGTTTAGCTAGTAAAGGGAGAAGTGCACGCCTAGTCTTGGAAAGAAAATAAATCCATGCATTTTCAGGGTATGAGCTAGAGTAGTTCTCTGGGGCTAGAACATAGACTGTGAGGGGGCTGCAGAAGTTTGCAAATCCTGATCCTTTGGAACCACTGAGCTGGGTAGTCACACAACCGTTTCTCTGAGTTTCCTTCTGAATAGCTGTGTACGTGCTACAATGCAGCTCAGTGTGTGTGTGTTTTGATTCTATAAATTCTGTAGCTGCAGGCTCTAGCAGCTACAGAGTGAGTAGCTGTTCTGAGTGAGTGCAGTCCATTAACTTTTGCTCCCCACAGCTCATGTTAAAGGTCTATTTTCTGCTGCTAGACATAATCTAGTAGCTTTTTCTTTTTGTGCAAAGTTTAGACTCATCTCTGAGGAGGAGGAGGAAAGCAAAAGGCAAGGAGTCACACAGAAAGTCTAACAAAATTATCTGGGTTGCTACAGGGTTAGGGAATGGGGGCAAGGATGTTCTATTAGAAGTTTTGGTCTTCATGTTGGAGGTGTCCATGAAGCCAGTTCTCATTCATGAGAGTAAGCAAAAAAGACTCCATGGACTGAAATGTTGAGGGTCTCATGAACTTACAGAGACCAGGGATTTGAACTATTAAATCTTCAAGCTTCCATGAAAATACCATGCCAAAAAAGCTTCTGTCCAGGCTAGTCAGGAGTTAGCTCAAAAAGCTAGTCTGTTACAGGTAGGGCAGTGGTAAAGCAAACTTCAAATGAAACTTTCATACATTATTATCAATAACAAGGCAGAATCTCAACACATGCAGGTAAAAGGTAGCTTATTAAAAAGAAGGTGTTTGGTGCAACCTCCCATACTGACTCAGCTATCTAGAGACCATAGCACCTGGAAGCTGGAAAAAAGCTGGTAGTGCTATGGGAGACAAAGTCTGACTGTACAACCTTGGTTCCTCTGAGGATAAGGGTCATGTTTGGCTATGGAGCTTGATTATGACCAACCGCAAGAGTTGAGAGAAAAGCCTCTGTTTTAATTCATGAAGTTCTGGACTTCCAAGGGAACAGTGAAGAAGTGGGACTCCAGGAGTGGACAGGAAATCAAGGTGCTAGAACATAGAAACAGTATATTCCTCTTCAATAGCTCTGCTTCTCCATCCTTCTAAAAGTCTGCTCTTCAATGGAATGGTCTCAGGACCATCTTATGTACCTACAGTCATATTACAAGAGCTACTGCAGTCCTCTCTCTCCTTCCTTCTTCATATCTAACCAATTCCCAATATTCCTAATTCTTGTGGATTCAACCTTATAAGCAGTTCATGAATTCACTCAGTCTTATAGTGGCGACAACTCAAGCCCTTATTCTCTGTTGCCTGGACCATTCAGTGCTTCTCTAAATAGACTTCCTGTCTCCAATTTTGGACCCTTCCAGACTAACTCACGATCTAGAGTCAGATACTGTTCTAGAATTTGAATCCATCCAATTCTGCCTCAACATGACTTAAACCCCTGATATGCACAGAGGATCCAGGCAAACTTCCATAGCTGCGGTCATAAGATCCTCCCTGATGGAACCTGGCTCACTCCTTCATTTGCCTCAGCCACAGCTCCCCACTTTTCACGGCTTCTTCACCACACCAGCTGCCAGCTGTTCCTCACAGGCACCTCATTTGCAGCGCTGGGGGAACCACCGACTCTAATTCATCTTTGCGTTCTCATCATCTATCCTAGTCCCAGCGATGGGGTCAACAGGCAATCAATACCTCTTGAATGAGGGAGTGACCATGTCTGGAACTCACACAATTTATTCTCAACCTAAACCCATGAGGTTGTTAAAAGACTTTACGGACAGGAGTTCCAGTTCCCTCCCCATTACTTTCCAGTGATGTGACCATCTTCTCAGTATCCTCATGGGCAAAATGGCGACAATAATTGGATTATGAGAACGACACAAGAAAATGTCTGCCAGCTCTCACCATGGTGCTTCGCATGTACTCAGTAAGCAGCCGAACTACTGTCATTATTATGATCATGATCATTATTAATAATGATTAATGATTATTAATAGCAGTACTCCCTCTTCAGTTTTATTATGGGAGCTTTTCACTCCTTTTTTTGGCATTGATTTTCTTCATCTTGGTATCACGGAGTTGAGTGGAGATAGCCCAATTCCTCATCATCAAACAAAAGAAAGGCACAACTCCCTGAGATCACATCTACATCTGTCACTATTAAGGGGTGTGACTGATCACAGGTGTTTTGAGGGTATGTGGAATCCAAAAGAAGTAGATAAGAGCAAAATATGCACACTAATAAATACATAATATATACTATATGCTCTGTGTATGTGTGTGTGTGTGTGTGTGTGTGTGTGTGTGTTTTCTGAATGTGTTACATCTAAGCTAAAAAAAAGTCTGGCTTTGGACTCTGGTTTAAATTGGGGCTATGACCTCATTATCTAGGGTTGCAGGCTCCAAAATAAACCTTACTCCTCAATTTAGTGAAATTCAAGAAACAATTATGTGTAAGAATCTCAGGAAGATCTCATTCTATTTCCACATATTTCCACATCCAAAATAAACACAGTAATGCCTATTAACATCCCAGGTGTCCACCGGTGTGGGGGACATTGGAAATTCAGAAGTTACTGTTGGCAGTTTCTATCAAGGCCAACTATACTTAACTTGTCAGAAGAGGTTGACAGATTTACCCAATTTAAATCCCCTTCACGGCCTTCTGGTCTACTGTTGTTCTCTGACCTACCGCAGACCAAAACAGTCATTTCATTTGTCAAATTCATGTTTGGCTGTTGTGCAAGAAGAGCCCACATAATACAGCCAGGATCTCCAGAAATGATTATAGCAAATCCCCCATTACTGTTGGTTGTCTCTTGTTTTTGCTCAAAGCCTATCTCAAACTTCTTTCCTGTCTTTCCTTTTAAGCTTTCACAGTGTCTGATCTAAAATAAGATGAGCTCTTCTGGGTGTATGAAATGATACAGGGGGGTTGGTTCAATTTTTTTTTTTTAAAGGAGGGAATAATCATGGGATTCAACTTGTTGCCAGGGATTATGATAGATATCTACTACATTGTAGGGGTCTCACTTTATCATCATGGTAACTCTGAAAGAATTTTACCTCTATGGAGAAACTGAGGTACAAAGAAATTATTTAGTTTGATTAATATCACACAAATAGTGAACAGTGGAGATGGAGTTAAAAACATTTCAGAGCTTAATCTAAATTCCACACATTGCATTATCGTGCATTTAAAAAATACACACTTCCAGGGATTTTGTTTTCTAGTCACAACACTAAGTTTTTCCACAGTGGAGAATATGGTCGGGGAAGAACTTACAGTGGTAAACAGGAAGGAAGTAGGAAGCACCTCCTGTCTCTCCATAGGTTGGGAAGACATATTGGTGGGTCAGAAATTAAACAATATCTGCTCCTCATCTAAGAGAAGAGGTTTAGGATAAAATTAGAGAAAGTGGCCTGTAGATATTTCCTTTTAGGTTTGTAAAATTGAATGTTCTTTATCTTAAAAATACAAAATCAATTCAATTACAGCATAGAAGGTAGAATGTCTTTCCAAGTGCACCCAGAGCTTATTGAAAGAGGAGAATCCTCTTAAAATCATCACGTTTTGGCATTTTGATAGACTCTGAACTTCCACAGTAGCCTTGTTTGCCATAGATACGGTACCCCAAGACATCTTTTGGGAACATGAAGAGTGTCCCTTGAGTTTCGAGTTTGCTACTGCCAAATTTGGTCCCTTCCTACCCAGAAAAGACTTCTCCCCATTGGGATTGGTATGGATACTTCTTTGCTAAGAACTGTTGAGATATTTGAATAGCTCCAGAATCTGGCATAGCTACAAATTAATTGCATTTAATTATACAAGGCTAGATCATCAAATATCTTCTAGGTAGTCTGTGCTTTCTTTTGGGTACCAACGTATAATTTGAAGCATAAACAATGTGAATTTCCCTTTTGGAAATATTAACTAATGCAATGTTCTACCTAATGGAGGTTATTATTTTACTCTTTGTGAAATTAAGTTTTTCTACCTGCCTTGAAGTTGTAGGTAACCAAAGAATCATTCTTCGATTAGTAGAAGGTCTTTTGCCCCAAGAAATCTGAATAGTCAAACAATAAGTATAGCCACAAGTTCTAAAGTGTTCAACATTATATACATATATAAAGCAGTATTTCTTCCTCCCATTGGAGAAGACAACATAATTGTCTAGACTTAGACCTTTTTTCTCAAAGTCATTTTGATGTTTACTCTATTTACAGACTGGTGCTTGAGAACGGCCCTTCTCCATCAAGCTAGCCCAGGCTCAGTGTAACTTACAAACAGTGTAATTTGAGGACTGCAAAATCCCCAAAGCTATGAAGAGGGTGGCTGAGCTGAACAAATAGTGTGGTTTAATGGAAGACTATGGGTTCTGTAACTCACTTGCCAATATTTGTTGATGGGCTTTGGGTGGAACCCAGCATGTCCCTAAATCTCACATTATTCTTTTATAAAATTAGAGGATTGACATACTTAATTTCTAAGACTCAATTAGGGCTAAGGTTATGTATCTGTGGCAAAGTATGGAAGAACTCAGAATTGTTCCAAATATAATGGGCTTGGAGTAATGGACAACTAGGGCAGGAGGTAACCATTAAAGAGGAACATCTGCAGTGTGAGAGTCAACATTTGACATCTGGAAGCCCTTGGTTCAAGTTTTGTCTCTGCCACCTACAGATTTTGCAACCTTGAGCAAGGTACCGTACCTCTGTAAACCTCCAGGTGGGTGATAAATATAAAGCACTTGGTGCAATTTTGAGGCAGAATGAGCTCTTATTAATTGCTAAATCTAAATCAAAATTAGAAAGAAAAACTGGCACATATCTTATCCCAGGTGTTTGTCTTCTGAGGCCATCTTCTTGGGTTTGTTTATTCGTATGTCCTCTTTCTCTGACTCTTCTTTAACTTTTTTCTGCTAAACCTCTTAGATTTCTGTCTTTTGTCCACAAAACAGTGCCATGTATTTGCTAATTCTTCAAAGTAGGGCTAAGTTCCAAATTAGCTCTATCTCGATAGTCCATGGACTTCAGAGTGCATCTCTCACTGGAAATTAATAGGGGCACTTGTTTATTATTATTGTCTTCAAGCTGGTCTCCCCACTGCTTGTACCCATACCTTCCAGTCTATTCTACACACTGTAACCAGATGATCGTATCCCTTCATAGTACAGATTCCTTAAAAGCTTCCCTACTGATTTTATTTACTGATCAAGTGAAAATTCTTAACATAACCCTACTTATTACAGACCTTGCTAGTTTCATCACACTCACTCTGTATCTCTGCTTTCCTCAGTGATGAGTTTTCTCGTGGCGTCTTAAATATTAGCACCCTCCAAATATATTTGTATTCACCATTCAAAGCCCAGCTCAAAAGCTTCTTCCTCCAGGAAGCACTCCTTGATCTCTATTCTGACTCCATTCATCCAAGACAAGATCACGTCTTCTTGGTACATGTTCATAGAAGAAGACTATGCTGTCCAATTGTTTTTATTAACAATGATTACAATGAAAATTTAACAATTAGGCCTGGCACAGGCTCACACCTGTAATCTCAGCACTTTACAAGGCTGAGGCAAGCTGATATCTCTGAGCTCAGGAGTTTAAGACCAGCCTGGGCAACATGGCAAAATCCTGTCTCTAAAAAATTACCTGGGCATTGGTGGCATGCACCTGTAATCCCAGCTACTTGGGAGGCTGGGGCTGGAGAATCGCTTGAGCCCAAGAAGCAGAGGTTTCAGTGAGCAGAGATCAGACCACTGTACTACAACCTGAGTGACAGAGTGAGACCCTGTCTCAAAAACAAACAAACAAAAAGAACAATTATTGGTACAACCCATAAGGTGATGTTATCCTGTCTTCCTCCACATGTAAACTCCAGGTCTAGGTTGTGACTGTGACTGTCTTTCCCACCATTACATCCACACTGTACGATATAGTGCCTGGCACATAGTACATGTTCAATAATATTTAATGAATAAATAACTAGATCTTTGCATGACAACATATGCATCTAAAATGAAGAAAGTTCATTCTGGAATTGTAAGATGTGGAGTTAAATGCTCATAAATTATTTAAAAAGTTAGATTTTTGACAGGAACAAAATGATCCTGAGATCCTGAGAGGCTCCAGGATGTACAGTTGTTGAAATGTCACCTTTAAGTTGTGGGTATTGATTTACAGTTTGCATTCTTGAGTACATAGGATTCTGTACTAGCAGGGGAAAAAATCAAATTTCTGCATCTCAGTGAAGGAGAAGTCTAAGTCACATTTGGTATCATCTGTCGGAAGGTTGTGGGGGGTGTGTGTGTGTGTGTGTGTGTCTGTATATTTATGGATTTTACACTGGCATTCTTGGTGGTAAGAAGAAAAAAGACTTAAGCCATATATTTTAAAATCAGAGATTACTTTTGCCTATTTCAAAACTTCAGTTGAATGGGATCATACAGGAGTACTACTTCACATCTAGCTTCTTCTGTATGTTATGGATTCATGTGTAGTGTGTTTCGTAGTTTGTTACATGTTATTGCTACATGGTATTAGATTGTATGTATATGTCACTAATTGTTTATTCATTTCCTTTTGATGGACATCTAAACTCTGAATAGTTATTTATTATTGTTAGTGAAGCTTCTATAAATATTGTTTTACAAGTCTTTTTATGTACATACACTTTCATCTCTTTCGGGTACACACTAAGAGTGGTATTGCTGGGTCATGCTGTAGGCATATGTTTACATTTATGACATTGCTGGACTGGTTTCCAACTGATGCTACCATTTTGCACTCCATCCAGGTCCACATCATCTGGTGTTGTCAATCTCTTTTGTTTTAGCCATTCTAGTCAGTGCATGATACTATCTCATGGTTTTATTTATATTTTCCTGATGACTAATTTGAACACTTTTTTGTGTGCTTTTGACCACTGGAGTATTTTTTAAATTAAGCTCTTGTTTGAGCTGTCTGTTCATTAAAAAACCTGAGTCATTTATCTTTCAAATATTGAGGTTTAAGGGTTGTTTATATTTTTTGAGTATCAGTCTTTTCTCTGTGTGTGTGACAGTGTCTCATCCTGTTCCCCAAGCTAGAATGCAGTGGCACAATCTTGGCTCACTGCAATCTCTGCCTCCCGGAGTCAAGCGATTCTCCTGCCTCAGCCTCCTGAGTAGCTGCGATTATAGGCACCAGCCACCATGCCCGGTTAATTTTTGTATTTTTCATAGAGACAGGGTTTCATCATATTGGCCAGGGTGGTCTTGAACTCCTGACCTCAGGTGATCTGCCCCTGCTAGGCCTCCCAAACTGCTGGGATTATAGGCGTGAGCTACCATGCCTCGCCAAGTATCAGTCTTTTGACTATCTTCTCTAAGCTTATGTCTTGATATGCACTTTATAATGTTGCATTTTGAAAGGCAGGTATGCTTAATTTTAATGAAGTCAATTTTTGCCAAGTTTTTTTTCCTTTATGGTTGGTACTTTTTGTGTCCAAAGAAACTTTTGATCACTTTAATGTTGTGAAAAAATTCTCTGAGTTTCAGTATAGAAGATTTTTAGTTTTATGTTGAGGTCCATGGACCATCTGAAATTAATTTTTGTATATGGTGTGAGATGTAAGTCAAGTTTCATCTTTTTTATATATAGATACATTCCTTTCCCCAATAAATTGCTTTGGTCTCATTGTTGAAAAATCAATTAACCATTTAAGTCTGGGTTTATTTTTGAATTTTCTATTCTGCTATATTGATATATTTTTCCAATGTTACACTAACATGACACACTATTATAATTACCCTTTCTACTTTCTACTGTCATAAAATCAAATAATATAATTCCTTCAGTTTTGAATCTCTTCCTTTTCAAAACTTTTCTGGCTATTTAAAGTCTCTCGCGGCTGGGCATGGTGGATCATGCTTGTAATCCCAGCACTTTGGGAGGCTGAGACAGGTGGATCATTTGAGATCAGGAGCTAAAGACCAGCCCGACCAACATGGTGAAACCCCATCTCTACTAAAAATACAAAAGTTAGCTGTGTATGGTGGGGATGCACCTGTATTCCCAGCTATTAGAGAGGCTGAGGCAGGAGAATGGCTTGAACCTGAGAGGTGGAGGTAGCAGTGAGCTGAGATGGTGCCACTCCACTCCAGCCAGCCTGGGGGCTGGAGTAAGACTCTGTCTCAAAAAAAAAAAAAAAAAAATTAAAAATGTATTTTGCATTTTCACATATATTTTAAAGTCTAATTGTCAATTTCTACAAAAGTGCCAGCTAGAATTTGGATTGAGGTTGAACTGCATTTAGAAAACAATTTTAAAAGAATTAGCATCCTAACTCTATTTTTATAATCCAAAAATGATTTACTCTTGATTTATTTAGATTTTTATTTCTCTCCATAAAGTTCTGTAGGTTTTTAACATAGAAGCCTAGTACATATTTAAATAAATGTATTTCTCAATATTTTCTATTCTGATGTTATTTATATTTCTGTTATTTAACATTTTTTAAAAATGTTACTTTAAGATTGACTTCTGTAAACATATGGCAACACAATTGATTTTTCTATATTGACTTTATCCTGTGACCTCAATAAATTTATGTATTCATTCTGGTAGCACTTTGTTACATTTTTTATGATTTTCTACATACGTGATGATGTCATCAGCTAATAAAGGTAGCTCTATCTCTTCCTTCCTAATACATTTGGCTTTTATTTTTCTTGTCTTATTGCACTGCCTAGGACCTCCAGTAAAATGTTGAATAAAATTTATGAGGAGACATCTTTACCTGATTCCTGATCTTAGGGAAAAAGTGTTTAATCTTTTATCTTAAGTATGACGTTAGCTATAGGTTTTCTATTGATTCCTTTCATTAGATTGAGAATGTTTCCTTAAACTCCTAGTATGCTAAGAATTTTATCATGAACAGGTTCGAAACATTGTCAAACTGTGCATTCACTGAGATAATTATACAACTTTTATCTTGTATTCTGGTAATGTGGTGCATTGTATTTTCAAGTATTAAACCTATCTTACATTCTTAAAACAAAACCCACTTGATCACGATATATTATCCTCTTTTTTTGCCGAAATATTGCCAAGTTTCATTTCCTTGGATTCTCTTAAAGGTTTTTATTTTTTGACCTATGTTAATGAGGATTTTTTTTTTCTTGTAATGTCTTTGTATGGTTTTGCTATCAGGTTTATGTTGTCTTCATAAAATGAGCTAAAAATTGTTCCTTTTTCCTCTGTTTTCTGAAAAAATTTATGTAGGAGTAGCATTATTTCTTCCCTACAAGCCTAATAAAATTGACCAGAGAAGCCATTTGAGCCTGAATTTTCTTTTGTGATAAGGTGTCAATGAATTAAAATTCTTTTATAGATGTGGAATATGTGAAACTTCTATTTCTTCTATCAGTTTTAATAATTTGTGTATTTTAAGAAATAGATCTTGATATTGGTAGAAAGCTCTTTACAATATTCCTTTATTATCTTTTTAATGTTGGTAGTGTTTGTAGTGTTTTCATTGTTTATATTGTTAGTAAATGATTCCTCTTTTTCTTGGCTAGTGTAATTAGGGGGTTATGAATTTTATTAATATTTTCATGGAACCAATCTTTTGTTTCCTCAGTTTTTCTCTGTTATCTGTTTTCTTCTTCATTTATTTCCACTCTTTCTATTATCACCCATTTTCTGCATACTTTAGATATAATTTGCTATTTTTTTTTCTAGTTTCTTATAGTGGAAATTTAGGTCCATACTTTTAAATCTTTCTTTTATGTTAAAGCTATAAATTTTCTCCTATACTATGCTGCCATATACACAAATGAGATAATGTCTTTCACAGCACCATGGATGGAGCTGGAGGCCATTCTGTTACGTGAACTAAAGCAGGAACAGAAACCAAATGCCGCATGTTCTCACTTGTAAGTGGGAGCTAAATATTGGGTACACATGGACGTAAAGACGAGAATAACAGCCACCAGCCCTACTTGAGGTTGGCGGGTGGGAGGTGAGTGAGGATCAAACAACCATGCTTGTTTGGGTCCTATGCTTATTACCTGGGTGACAAACAATGGTTACACAAAACCCCTGCGTCATGATCTCAGCTCACCACAGACTTGACCTCCTGGTTCAGATGATCCTGCTTCAGCCTCCCAAGTAGCTGGAATCGCAGGTCACAGGTGCACACCACCATGCCTGGCCAATTGTTTTTTTTTTTTTTTTTTTTTTTTGTAGAGATGAGGTTTTACCATATTGCCCAGGTTGGTCTTGAACTCCTGGGCTCAAGCAATTCGCCCGTCTCAGTCTCCCAAAGTGCTAGGATCCCAGAGGTAAGCCATGGCGTCTGGCCTACTTCTTTCTTGAGATTCCTTATGTTTCTTCCACATTATTATATTCATGAACATTGTGATAGCTAATTTTGTGTGTCAAATTTTTTTTGAGATGGAGTCTCACTATTGCCCAGGCTAGAATGCAGTGGTGTGATCTCTGCTCAATGATTCAAGTGATTCTCTTACCTCAGCCTCCTGAGTAGCTGGGACTACAGGTGCATGCCACCACACCCAGCTAATTTTTTTGTATTTTTAGTAAAGATGGGGTGGCCAGGTTGGTCTTGAACTCCTGGCCTCAAGTGATCTGCCTGTCTTGGCCTCCCAAAGTGCTGAGATTACAGGCATGAGCCACAATTTACGGCCATGTACATTTGATTCAGCTGAAAGATGCCCAGTTGGCTGGTAAAACATTTCTGTAAGTGTCTGTCAGTGTATTTCTGGAAGATATTAACATTTGAATCAGTCAACTGAATAAAGAAGATTGACATCAAAATACAATTGGGCATTGCTCAATCTATTGCGAGCCTGAATAGAAAGTCAGAGGAAGGGTGAATCTGTTCTCTCTTCTTGAGCTGAGACATCCATCTTCTTCTGCCCTTGGACACTGGAGCTCCTGGTTCTTCAGCCTTTGGACTCTGGCTGGGACTTATACTCTTGGTTCCCCTGGTTCTCAGGCCTTCAAGTCTGGACTGAAACTAGATCATCAGCTTTCATGGGGCTCCAGCTTGCAGATGGCAGATTGTAGGTCTTCTCAGCCTTCCTAATCATGGGAGCTAATCCATCATAATAAATCTCTATGTTATTGGTTCTGTTTCTCTGGAGAATCCTAAAGACAAACATATTTATAGTGACCCTTTTAAATTCTTCTTCTGCTAATTTTGTTATCTGTGTCATTTTGGGGTCTGTGTTTATGGACCGAATTTTCTCCTGGATATGGACCACAGATTTCTGTTCTTCACATGTCTAGTAATTTTTGGTTGGATGTTGGGTTGTATGATACTAAATTTGAGTTTCTGAATTTCCTAGTCATTCTTAATAAAAGCTTAATAAAGTGTTGAATTTTGTCCTATTGGGGAAAATTACTTTCAGATCAGTGCAATCCTTTCAAGCCTTTGTTTAAACTCTATTAGAATAACTGACTCTAGAGAAGCCCTTGCCAAATGTTTTTGTCTTGTCACCCTTCAAGTGCATTGTATTTATGCTCAAAATATTATAAATTAAAACTGAAAATTATAAATGCTTATTAAGTTATTTTACATGGCAATCATAAACCCCATTACACATAAACAACATGTTTTATGAAAAGCAACTCTGTCATCAAAACATTAGTGAGATTAGTAGCAACGCGGAATCTGAAACCGTATCAATAAACTTTTCATACTACGTCATGTTAAAACACATTGGTCTATCTTGAATCCAGAATAAATATTTAATTCATACATAATTTTGTAATGTCATATTATAAAAACAACACCGTGATCCCAAACTCTGATCTCAGTCTCCCCAGCTAAGCTGGATCGTGCTGTTCTAGTTCCTTCTCCCAAGTTTACGTTAGAAAAAACTGTGTCCGGGTGGAAAGTCAATGAAATCCTGCATTGCTTCTTGTACAGTGCCTGGAGATAATTATTTCCTATATGTTTTGTCTAGTGTTACAGTTGCTTATAGCGGGAGGGCTTCTCCCATCTTGTCCAGAGTCAAGGTATTTTTTAGTAAGAGATATGGATACCTATAGAGAAGTGAGAAAAGCTTTCTGCCCACCTCCACCATGGATCCTCTTCTTTTAAAAGAACAAATCTCTAGAATGCAGCACTCTACAGTTTACAAAAAGCCTTTTGTAATTATTCTCTTTTTCTGTTTGTATCACGTGGTTTCCATTTTGAGCCTTAGAGTGCAGTGGCTGGCTGAGGTCATAGAGCTAGGTCAGACCTGTGCTATGGAGTGGAGGAAGCTAGTTGTGTTTCACTACTCAAGAATAGATCTTTCCTATGCTCTCACCAAAATAAGTTTGTAGGTCAGCCTTCTTTATAAACAGCTGAATAGAGAGGGAAGCATCGACTGAGCTCTGCAGCTGAGCCAGTTGCTGTGTTGGGCCCAGTGATAGAGAGACGAAGAACACAAATGGAATCAGAATCTCAGGTTGCTGGAGCACTGGTAAAATAATTTTGATTCATATAGATTTACTCAATCGCCACATTTTCATGTGGACTAGAGAACTGTTTTCTCATCAGTAGAAAGGGCATTAATAATCTCTTCTTCCAGCGAGATGCTGGAGCTAGCTTGTGCTGGAATGTGAGAGCTGATTATTCAATTTTCAGAAAATTTTCAGGCCAGTTATTAAGCACAGTCATAATTAAGGACTAAGTTATACAAACTTATCATCCTATCAATCATATTAAAACAAAGGTAATAAATCCCCAAGACTCAAAACTTTCAAATTATTTTACGTGTACCTATATTCTTTGGTTTATTTCTATTTTATCTGTATAATAGAAGTATTATGTAATAGGGAGCTACTGTGCATCTTTTAATGCCTCCATGTTCAGTGACAGCCGGTTACTAGCTGGAAATCAGTTGTGGTAGAAATATTTACACCATGGAAATAGGCAAATCAAGGCTTAACTTATTTTGATTCCCTAGACTTAAGCAAGTGTAAGACACGATGTTAATGATGCAGATTAACCATAAAATTATGCAGTGTCTGCCACTATTACACTAAGAATATAATATTTCAAATAACGACTTGAGCAAATATTATTTCAGTATATCATCGCTATTATCTAAGCTAGCAAAGAATTCACTCATCATTAATAAATAAGTGACGTTCCAGCATTTCACATTTCACTTTCATCTTATTAATGTAAACAAACATATCAACAAATATTCATGTTGGAATTATTTTCACCTGTTCATTGCAACCATAGCTTGGCCATAGATACAATTATTTGACCAAAAAACAACGAAATACTCTTTAAGAATTGAGGGGCTATATGGAATTCACAAAAAGGAGTATTGAATATTTCAATATTATTTGTAAGTGGGCTTTGTGTTCTTTCTATCAACAGCAGATACAGAAAATGTATGTATGCAAATAAATGCATATACTGTCTCCCTTCTTTCCCCAAGAACCAGTTGTCAGACATTTCCCTGCACAACACTGCCTGGCTGACATCATTGTTCAGATTAGATTAAGAGTGCCTTCAGAGTGCTTACCTTTGCAGGGAGCTATGCTAAACTGAGGATTACCATTAGCTAATGTTCAGGTCTTGACTGATAAGAGAAAAGGGAGATCATATGGAGGAGGGGCTCTGATGGCTTTGAAGGGGGCAGTGAATGGCTACATGTCCCCTGGGGACAGCCCAGGCTAAAGGCTCAGCTTGAAAAAAGGCACAGGTGGCAAGGCAAGCTTGGAAATGGTCCTCCCTCCAGGTTGGAGAGAATGAAGGTGGGAGAAAAGGTAGGGAAACTTAGATTGAAGTAATTGTTTCAGTATCTTTGAAGTCCACATTGCAGAGTTTGTACTTGCTTCAGCAGGTGGCGGGGAGCCACTGATGGTCTTTGATCTGTGTTTTGTGGCAGTTAATATGGTGGTCTGGGTAAGAGAGATTGAAGAAGAAAGAAACTAGAGTTGGGAGAAGATTGTTATAAGAATCCAGATGGAAACGAGTGACATGAGCCCAACTAAGTTAATGGTCATTAAAACAGAAAAGATGTTAGTAATGGAAGAAGTATTTCCAGGGTAGAATGAACGGCCCTTAGAAAACAGTCTTGATGAAAACAAAAGTATCAACAAATATTCATGTTGGAATTATCCTCATCTATTTGTCGCAACCGTAGTTTCACTACAGTTTTTTATTTTTTATATTTCTTATTTTTTAAATTTCTTTTAATTTTTAGTGTTTAGTTTTTGTAGAGGAACGGCGCTTAGAAAACAGTCTTAATGAAAACAAAAATATCACCAAATATTCATGTTAGAAGTATCCTCACCTATTCGTCACAACCATAGTTTGGCTACAGTTTTTTTTATTTTTAATATTTCTTATTTTTTATTTTTTAAATTTCTTTTAAATTTTAGTGTTTAGTTTTTGTAGAGGTTTGAGTATGTGGAGAGGTATCAGTGGATCAGAAAAGTATGAAATAGACTGAGGGAGAGCTCTGAAATATTTATGTCAAGCCTTCACTCCCCTCTTCTTTCATGCATTTGCAGAATTTGGGGTTACTGGAGATGCTTTCTGTAAAGTGAATATATATATGTATTTAGAGACAGAGTCTTGCTCTGTTACCCGGGCTGGAGTGCAGTGGTGCTATCTCTACTCACTGCAGCCTCCACTTCCCAGGTTTAAGCAATTCTCCTGTCATAGCCTCTCGAGTAGCTGGGATTACAGGTGCCTGCCACCAGGCCCAGCTAATTTTTTGTACTTTTAGTAGAGACGGGGTTTTACCATGTTGGCCAGGCTGGTCTCGAACTCCTGAGCTCAGGTGATCCGCCCACCTCGGCCTCCCAAAGAGCTGGGATTACAGGCATGAGCCAGGGTGTCTGGCCATACCTGTTTATTTTAATTAACGTACATTTTATTATTTACTTTTTTGTTTATTTACTGTTTCCTTTCTAGGGACTTGTTAGTTTAAAAAAAAAAAAAAGAAAGGTTTTTTTCTTAAACTAGAAATATTTAAAGAATTCTTTCTATATGTCTTTCAGTGCATTCTGGCGAGGTGACTTTAGGCCATGAAGACTAGAGTGTTTGGGTCACGTCCCACCACAGAGCTTTCAGGCTTTAAATTGTTTATTTGGAATATAGAGAAGACATTGTAGAGACCACTTAATTCTCAGGAGCTATTATAAACCAGCCAAAACCCTTTTTTAAAAAATTGTATTCTTTTTTTAAAAAAATGACGTCTTTTTAAAGACTGTAAGTCATTAGAACATTCAAGAAGTTTTAGAAGTTTGCTTGTGGGTAAAAAGTCCTAAAGAGAACATTCTCATAGGCTGTACATAGGCCACAGTCTCAGTCTCGCAAGTGGTAAACTGAGATTGCAGTTAAGCTAGTCAAAGAGAGGACATATCTCTTATTCTACAGATCAAGATTAAGTTATTTTAAGCAATATTTTTTTGTGTGTGATTACAAAAGACATGACTTCATGTTGTCAAATAATTTAAACAATACACAGATAGACAGTATAATGCAGGCATTTGGAGGACAAATTATAAGGTCAGGATACCTGGGTTTCCATCTCTGCAACTTTCTTAATCTGTGGCCCTGGGCACACAATTTCTCCAAGTTTCTTTCCTTATAGTAACATAAGGAAGGAAAAAGAAATTAACTTATAAGATTGTGATCATTAAATGAGAGGACATATGTAAACTCATGGAAGCTTGTCCAACATGTCTTATTTTGTTGTTGTTCTATTTTGTTTTGTTTTTGGCTATTACTGTTTTTTTGTTTTCCTGAAGCCATGGTTTTTAGTTTCTCTCTCTAGCAATAAATGGAAAAGAGGGATGGGTCAGCAGTAAAAAAAGCCAAACTATCCAATTTGAAAATTCACAAAATATATGAAAAAATATTTCACTGAACAGGGTGTACAGATGGCAAATAAACACATGAAAAGATGCTGAACATCATTAGCTCTTTGGTAAGTGCAAATGAAAACCACAGTGAAATATCATTACACACCTATCAGAATGGCTAAGATAAAACATAGTGACAACACCAAAAGCTAGTGAGCATGCAGAGAAAGTGGATCACCGAAACACTTTGGTGGGAATGTCACGTGGTACAGCCACTCTGAAAAGCAGCTTGGCAATGTCTTATACAACTAACTATGCAATTGTCATATGAGCCAACCATTACTCTCTGGAGTATTTATCCCAGAAAAATGAAAATATAGGCTTACACAAAAACCTAACACATGAAAATTCAGAACAACGTTATTCAAAATAGCCCCAAACCAGAAGTGACCCAGATGTCTTTCAACAAGTGAATGGTTAAACAAACTATGGTACATCCATAGTACAGAGTACTACTCAGCAATAAAAAGATATGAGCTATGGATACATGCAACGACTTGGGTGAATCTAGATAATTATGCCAAGTGAAAAAGGAGTCAATTCTGAAATAATACATACTCTACAATTCCATTGATTTAGAATTCTTAAAGTAAGAAAATTATAGAAATAGAAAGCAGATTAGTGGTTGGCAGGGTTTACGGATGAGTCAGGAAGGAGGGTTCAGAAAAGGCAGCCAAAGCATTCTTGTGCTGATGGAACTCTTCTCTACCTTGACCATGGTGCTGGCTGGAACCTACCCGTAAGATAAAATTTCATATAATAAATGAGCAAAACAAGGAATAACTGAGAATCAATAAATTTATCAACATCAATATCTTGGTTCTGATTTGACCCTAGAATTTTGCAAGATGTTACCATTGGGGCAAATGAGGTAAAGTCTATATGGGATCTCTTTGCATTATTTCTTACGACTGCTTGTGAATCTACAGTTTTGTCAAAATAAAAAAAGCCTTTAATTTTAAAAAGTAATATTGTAAGTCATGAACAAACAAAACTTAATGGGTTAACCACAAGTTTGACTCATTTCAACTTACTGCACTATTTTTTTATTTAGGCGCTCATTAGCCAAGCGCACTGATTGGTCAAATTCCACCTCCTTTCTTATGAATGTGTCCAATGAATTGTTGATGGGCAATGCAGCCTAAATGTAGGAGATAGAAATTCTATGTAAGGAAACCAGGTTAAAGGTCTGAGCCAGAGCTGTGCACTTAGCAAGTTCATTTATTAGGAACCTCTCTGTACATCCATCAGGAATGGTAATCAAGTATTACGATTTAGTCCTATAGTACCTTCCTCAGGAACACCACTCTGGGTTCTGCATGCCCTTTGCAAGAATAGTCAAGACTTGAGTAACTCACATCTGCTTGGGAAATTCAAGCCTCTTATCTCTAACTGGGGAGCCAGTGATGACTGCCATGGAAGAAGGAGACCTCAATTTAAGCAAACAGCTGTCTTTCCTTGACTACAGAACGGTAAACAGGGCTCAGGTTGGCCTTTAGCGAATTGATCCATGGAAACATAGCTTAAACAAATTCTGTCACTGAGCACAGTGAGGAAAACACTCCCTGGCACTCTCTAACCCTGCACAGGTAATGCACGGAGGCAAAGAAACTCATTTGGTTTTTCTGGGGCCAGGCAAGATAAAGGGGCCCCATCCTTTAAGACCCTGAATTTTAGCCCTTTCCCAAGGGCTGCCTGTGCCTGGGCTGCTCTCTCTTTGTAGGAAAGCTATTTGGAGCCCCATCCTGGCAGGGTTTGTGGCTTGTCCAGAGGAATCCCCTGCATCCTATTCTTACCCAATTATCTGCTACTCAACTGGTGGACCCTCCAGTCCATTTCCCTTGGCACTGTGGGGTGGCTTAGTATTAAAATTCCGCAAATTTTTCTCCTGGCCTTTGCAAGGTGGAGGACTCAGTTGCAGCACTGCAGGGCTGTGCGAGCTCGCTCACTGGTGACAGTCAGCTGTGATTTTCCATCAGCTGCATCTCATTATCCCGTCAGGGCTCCCTCCTGCCTATCGATGAGAAACAATGTGTAATCACTCCCAACTGATTGCAAATCACTCTGCACTTCTGTGTGAACCCTGGCACATGACCACATGGCTCAGCCTGCCAAATGGTCCCTGGGCTGGGTCTGTGGACCCCGTATTGCTTTCATGGAGGGGACTCCAGGAGCTTGAAGCACAAAGGCCATGCTTTCTTCTTGGGATTCTGTGGGAGAGAAGGGACTGTGTGAAAGAGGCAGTGGCTGGTCACAAACCCCAGAGAACTACAGGGTCAGATTCAGAATAGCTATCTCATGGAACTAATTTTCAAGATAGAGAAATGGCCATGCTTCTTCCTTTTATGGAGTCTAGAACTAGCCGGTTGTTGGTGGTATGGACTTGATTTTTTCCAATAGAAACAGTAAAACATATTGGTTATAGAACTCAGACACCGAAGGCACACAGATCCAATTAAACTCCTGATTCTGATAGTTACTGCCTATCTGACATTGGACCAGTTACTTTATCTCCCTCTCTGAGCCTCAGTTTTCTTATCTGTAAAATGGGAAAAATATCAGTATCAAGCATTTAGACATGTTTTAATGATTAAGTGAGATAAACGCAAAATCTTTAGGACCCACTGAGTGCCAATTATTGATATTAATTTAAAATTGTGGAAGACACTTATTTCCTAGTAACAGGTATCAGCACCCATTCTGTATCCTCTTTCTACCCAAAGGATTGGGGAAACAATAAAGATTCAAAGGCTCTTAGGGTACCAGTTGTTTTTTGATGCTTTCCAGAGAAGAATGGCTAGGTCTATGATGACATTCTGGTAATGAACCATCAATGTCTGGACAAAAGTCCCTGTGAGTAGTGAAATCATTAACAAAGACAATGGAATAGGAAAGTCATGCTAATGCAGTGTAGACAGTGAGTTGTGCGTATGGTTGGAGCAGATGCAGTGCTCAGTGTCTAAGCTTTTTGTTGGGTAGATGGCTTTGCTTCTCATTTTTTATTTGTCTTTGTCATTACAAGAGAGAATTTTCTTCGGGGCACAAATCTCTTGAAATGTTTGTACTTCTCCTGAAAAGCCCTTTGATTTTGCACGTTGAATGTTGCAAATGTTGGGATTGGCTACATTTTCTTCTTTGTTTTGACTTCAGAGAAGTTCAGAGCCAGATCTCACTGAGCAAGCATCGGGCACATCATGCTACATTTCGCATTTTTACCTCGTACCTGATGCATGTTGTTTTGCTGGTCATGGTCCAAATGTTTTTGTTTTGTGTTTAGTAGTGGTGGTGGTGGTGGTGGGCGAAATGCAGAATGCATAGATGCCTTTGGTTTCAGGTTTTTCCACATCATGGTGTCTAGTACAAAAGGCTTGACACTTAATACAAGAAAATTCCAGAGAGTATCAGCCAGTCAAGAAGAAAGACTCAACTTTTTCATTTAGCAGTTTCCTCCCAGGGAAGTTACTCCTCTCCCAGACCTTTATTTTATTTCATTTTATTTTTACCAATGTGGTTTTCATTTGGCATATTTGTGAACAATTGGGTTTAACTCCTTTAACTGCAATTGTAATAGGTATTTGTCGTAATCTTTAAAAATATTTTTCATATTATGAAATCTTTATATAGAAAAATTCAGAGAATGACATAACTTAGCCAGTGTATTCATCACTCAACTTTGTTAAAGTGTTTTACTTTGCCACATTCACATTCAATTTTTTCCTAAATGATGCATTATTATAAAGACAGTTGAAATCCATCAAATTTCCCTCATTCCGCTCTTCTCAGTCTCTTCCCAGAAGCAACTACCCTGAATTTGCTGATTAATAATCTACTTCATAATTTTATACTTTTACTAAATATATAAATACCCATAACAGAATACAAACAGATTTTGTATTTGAAATTTTATGTAACCAACAACTTTCTGCAGTTTTCTTTTCTTATGTCATATTCTGTTTGACAGATTAATTCATTTTCTTATGTATATATTTCTAGTTGATTCATTTTATCTGCTAAGTAGTATTTCACTAAATATGAAATTCATTTATCTATTCTCCTATTGATGGGTATCTGCAGGGATTTCCACTTTTGGCTATTATGAACATCCTAGGTTATAGCACTCAACATTCCAGTACCTGCACATCATACACACGTTCAAGGCTTTCTCCAGGGCATATTCCTAGGAGTAAAATTGCTGGGTCTCAGCTATGCCTATCTTCAATTCTGCTAGACTTTGCAAAACTACTCTCCCATATGATTGTAAAAATTTACACATCCAATAAGAAAGTATGAGAATTGGCTTTGTTGTACATTCTGGCCAATACTTGGTATTGTTAGACTTTTCACTTTGAAACTGTCTTATATGTGTGGAATGGTACCTTAGTGTTTTGTTTGGATTTTCTTTATTACTAATGAGATTGGTCATCTTTTCACCCACTCATTGGTCTTTTGGATTTTCTGTTCTATGACTTGCCCATTCATATGTTTTGCTCATTTTATTATTGCCTTCTTCGCATTTCTTAATTAATTGTAAGATATTCTGTGTATCATCCCTTTGATAGTGTGTTGCTAATATCTTCTCTGAGGTTTTTGGCTTTGTTTTAAAGTATTTTGTTATATAGAATTTTCACTTTTTAATAAAGGCAAAGTTATCTAATTTTTTAAAAAGAAATAATAATGCATTTGAGCAATGGTTGAGAAATCTATCACAAGACATAAAGATACTACTCTTCTATATATTTGCTAAATTTTTAGTTTTGCTTTTCACATTTAGGTCTTAATCCATTTGGAATTAATTTTTTGTGTATGGAGTGACAAAGTGATTTGTTCTATTTATCTGGTTTTGGAAAACCAGCTGCATTAGGACTATTGATTATGTAGTTTGCTTTCCCTTCACTGATTTCTATGGCCATTATGTTCTATATTACATTTCCATAAATGCTTGGAATCTGTTTTGGAGCTTCTTATTCAATTCCAGTGGCCTATATTTTCACCTTATAGTGATGTCACAATTCCTATAGATTTCTAATAAACCTGATACTTGGTAAATCCCTTACTCTTTTCTGCTTATTCTAAATGTGTTTTTTATTCCTGCTTTATCTCTCATATGAAATTTTAGTATTATCTTTTCAAGTTTTTTTTGGAGTTTTATAGGAATTACTTTGAATTTAAAGATAGATTCATTTGGGAAGAATTGTTAATTTATAATATGATCACCTATAACTATGATCTGTATCTTCAGATACTGAGATTTTCTTTTATGACATAAGGTAACATTTTCTATTCTCTACGAAAAGTGTACATTTTTGTTAGTTTTTTTTCTCTAAGTATTTATTATTTGGGTTGCCATTATAAATCACACCTGATTTAATAAATACATTTCGTAATTATGTGATGTCAGGTAAATAAGAACATAATCGATGTGATGTCAGGTAAATAAGAACACAATATGAAACCCTCCTATTAGTTTCAACAGTTTGTATCTAAAATGCTGTCAAACATATGAGTGGGATAGGGATATGCCAAAATGTCAAATTAATTGCTGCTAGGTGAAGCGATTATGGGCGATTTTCTTTTTGATTCTTTACACTTTTCAATACTTGTAATTTTTGAATAAATATCATCTCTTTAATAATTGACAAAAAATGACAATTAAATAACTATAGTAAAGATAACAGCCATCACTTAATTGGCACCCAAAACTTTTCAATCGTGCTAGGTGCATTATACACATAATTTAATTTCAATCCTGACAATAATTTTGCATAGAAGGTGCTGCTTATCACATTTTCAAATGGGAAAACTGAGGCACAGAGCAACTTACCTAAATATTTGCCTATGAATCAAATGGTTCAACTGAGTTTCATGGTAATATTTTGTACTCTAGTCCAACTCAGAAGAATGTATTCTTATAGTAAATTCTTCTTTTCTGCATTCAGTCTGTAAAGGTTTAGATGGACCCCAGAGAAACAGTTTTCTAAAGAATTCATGGTGCTCCCTCTGCCAGTGGAACAGGGAAGGCCAGACTTGGCAGTGACTACTTGGACTAAGGATTTTGAAAATGAAAATTTAAAAAGTCCATTTGTAGTGCTATAAAATAATACCTGAGGCTGGATAATTTGTAAAGAAAATGGTTGATTCAGATTACTGTTCTTGAGGCCGTACATCAACCTGGTGCCAGCATCTGTTTCTGGTAAGACCTCAGGAAACTCACAATTGTGGCGGAAGTAGAAGGGGGAGTCTGTCCGTATATCACATAGTGAGAGTGAGCAAGAGAGAGAGGAGGAGGTTCCAGGCTGTTTTAAACAACCAGCTCTACCACAAACTGATAGAGAACTCACTATCACTAGGACAGCACCAAACCATTAATGGGGGGATCTGCCTCTGTGACCCAAATACCTCCCGCCAGGCTCCTCTTCCAACACTGGGGATCACATTTTAACATGAGATTGGGAGGGGACAAACACCCAAAACATATCTCTTATCTTCCTATTGTTCCACCATTTTCTGCCCTAGCGTCAGCCTCTTTGTCTTATCACATTTTCATCATTTACTACTCTTTGTCCAATTCAGTATATAAGTATTCAACTCTTACTCCCTCTTTGAGGTTTTATTTCCTTATGAAGGCTTCTGTGTCACAGAAAACTTATGTAAAATAAATTTTTAAGCTTTAAAAAAAAAGTGTTAAAGGATGAGAGATGCCCAGGAAGGCCAGCGCTTTTATAAGTTCTTTAACTAGCAACCATCACTTACTCAGGAAAAGCTGCATAGGACCCAGTAATTTACAACATTAGAAAAAGGAAGCCTGGTCCTCTGAGGGTGAAGATTTTCCTTTGTCCTTAGTTTCCCTAAAGTTTGAAGATAATAAATATGACTTAAAAGGGTTTAAGTAATCTAAAGCTACAAATGTGCTACAAGACAGACCAGGAAACATGGGATAAGTTACAGTAACTTACTGCCTTTGTAAATCTTTCCCCAGTGCATTAATGATCACCAGAAAGTTAAAATACAACTTTTAAGTAATTGCATCCAAGTCTCTAAACCAAGTTCTCTAACTGGATAACCATTTAGAAGCTACGACTGGAAGAATCTTTAAGCAATCATTACCAAGCACAAAATCTCATAGTCTTATCGAATTTCCCTTCTATCTTTTCTTCCTTTGTTGCCCCCAGTTCCCTCCTCTCCTCTTCCCTCCCCTTTCCTCTTTCTAAAGACTGTGTTATGACTTTTGTAGGCTCTGGGCACTGTAGACTAATGGGCCACGTTTTCCATTAAATAAACTATATTTTATGACTGCATTGGTATAAGGCTAAATATGATGCAGGCAGGATTCGATACTACATATTGTTATTATATTCACTTTTTAATTCTGATCTTCAAGAAAAATAAAGTTAAAACATTTATGTGGATGCCTGAAAGTATCATCGTCCGTAATTATTGGGCCTCCTCTACCTAATGAAGAAGGCAGCTCCAATTCTTCCCTCTCTTCCTCCTTTCCTCCCCCGTTTCTTCCTGTCTAGTTTTCTTTCTCTTTTCCACCTCCCTCTTTCTCTCCCACCCTCCTTCCTTTCTTTCTTTCTCTTTCTTCCATCATCTCTTTTTTCCTTTCCTTCTTTCTTTTTCTATCTTTCTTCTCTATTACTTTCTTTCCTTTCTTTCTCACTAATAGTTGGCAAAGTAAGCAAAACGTTTTCAGTTTCGTCTCTATCTTGTTTGCAATCATTTTTGTTCTAAGAAATGAAGAAGACATTTTCTTTCATACTTTTAAAAAATAAAATCTAACTGTGTGATTAAATTTTTTCTGGAACCTTCAAAGATTTTTGGTTGTTGTTCTATCACGGGTAGTTTGGATTATCCGTTTTCCTTATTTCAGAGTCATCTGTGCCCTGCAATATTTATGAGAAACCCACAAAGATCCTTTGGCAATCTTCCTAACACTGGCTCAACTTCTGGGAGCACTGAGCTGTCCTTTAGAGTTTAGATTGCCAGGGCTTCTGCTGGGGCTGCGGATGACATGCAATTAAGAAAAAATGAGAAGCACATACACTATCTTGTCATTCAAAAACAAAAGCCACTTGAGATACGTGGCTACCAACGGGAGCCCACGCAAGCCTCGCGGCTTCTCTCTTCCTAGGCAGAGCAGCAGCCGGACTTCCACAGCTGTTTTCCATTGCTGTTGGAGCCGTGCACATGCATTCGGAAATGACCCGTAAGAGTCAAGGGGCCTTCTTTTTATTTGCTTTCTAGAAGATAACTTTCCTAATATAGCACTGGAGTCAAAAGGAGAAATTCAGGGTTGGAAACTCAGTCTATGCAATGGCCCAGAGGCCTTGGGCCATTCCAACTGAAAAAATGTGAATCTTCTGGGTCTGGTAGGGGGGCCAGGGCGGGTCGAGTTTGGCTGTCCTTGGCTGGTGATATGCAGCATATCCTCAGAACGTACTCCAGGCTTGAGTGAACAGACAATTTAATATTGACTGTTACAGGCCTGCCTCTATGACACCTTCCAGCCTCATGATGAAGGGACAATGGTTTTCAGTGTACCTGACCCTGGATGCCAAGTACCTGCAGAATGAAACCTAAAATAAACTGTGGGCTGAAGCCTTAGAGTGTGGGTTATTTATATAATGCAGAGTCTCACTATGTTTTACATCATTTCATGTCATGTAGGGGGTGCTAGATAAGGAGAATCGCAATAGTCATCTGTTTAAGGACTTATGAGTGGAACTGCTCAGTAAATAATTATTTGAGGAAAATATCCTTAACCACTTTCCTTGATGCACTCTTTATTCTTTGGTCCTTGTATTAACAGGGACTCTTTATTGAGCAACTGCCAAGAGCCAGAGAGTGTGCTAAGTCAGAGCTGCTTGAGCACTGGGCTTCAGAGAGCAGCAAAAATATTTACAAGTAGGTATCACTGGGCACAGCATGTCATGCCTGTAATCCCAGTACTTTGGGAAGCCAAGGGTGCATGGATCATGATCGATTTACCCCAGGATTACAATACAACCTGAGAAACATATTAAGACCCTGGCTCTAAAAAATAAAAAAAAAAAAAATGGCAAGGTATAATCATGACCACCTGTAGTCCCAGCTCCTAGGGAGGCTGAGGCAGGAGGATCCCCTGATCCTGTGAGGTTGAGGCCGCAGTGAGCCATGATTGCACCACTGAACTCCAGCCTGGGTGACAGAATGAGGTCCTGTCTCAAACAATCAAACCAACCAACCAACCCAGTAGTTGTCATTATCTTAACTCACTGTGAAAAATCTGGGTCTCACAGAAGAAGTCATGAAAGAGAGAGCGAGAAAAATCTAGTTGATTCCTAACCTTAAATCTGTGAAATTGTTCAATTTCTAAATAAAATGTTTAAGGGTGAAAAAATTAAAGGTATTTCCACTTCCAGAAGGTACCTGAATAATCATCTTCTTTTTTACGTGGGTGAGAAAATTTTCTCCTAGAAAACTGCTACAGAGTATGTACTTCTCATTTTACTCAACGCAAATCAACTGGACTTGGAATTGAGAAGGCAAGGTTGGGATCCTGAATCTGTTCATTATCACCTGGTGTAGATGTAAGTCAGAAGAATATTTAGAAACAGAACTCACTTCTTCTTCCCAGGACTACACAAGGTTGCCTTGTTCATCCTCCCAGCAATGCTAGAAGGTTGGTATTATTGATGTCTGTCTAACAAATGAAGATTTTTGGACTAAAGAGACTAAATAGCTTCTCTAGGCTCACAAAGGCCATGAGAAAGGGACCCAGGATTTGAAGAAAATCAACATTGTCCATTTCCAAAACTCCTAAACTCTCCCATCTGCTACCTTGCCTGGTACGAGTTACTTTCTGAGCCTCCTTCTCCTTGCCCACGAAGTAGGAATGATAATATCTTTGTGCTGTTGTTGTGCTATCCTGTGTGTTAAACATCGTATTCTACGCAAAGATGCCCAGGCAAGTACTTGACACATTGCCAGAGAGTGATACATACTAATTGCTTGGAAATCAACGTTTGGTTTCCAAGCTGCTTTTGAATCTTTTGTCTCAAACACGACTTCTTGAACAGACAAACTGAAGTAAAACCCGATACATTTTGATTGGTTATTTTTGTAACAGTGATGGCCATGATGGAAAGCACCTTGGGCAATTCTGCCAAAGCTTGGGCTCCATGTCTCCAATTAAAGTCTAGCTTTGTTGGTCCAAAGAAAATATTGCTTTCTATAGAACATGAATTTGATTTCCTTAAATGAACATTTAAACGATGTCTGCATTTTGAAAACAGCAAGGAGCTGTTCTTTGCATCTTCTAATTGAGCAATGTTTTTTTTTCCTTTTTTAAAAAGATAATTTCAACTATTTTTGAGATTCAGAGGATCCATGTGCAGGTTTGTTATCTGGTTATATTGCATGATGCCAAGGTTTAAGATACGATTGATTTCATCACCCAGGTAGTGAGCATAGGACTGAATAGTGAGTTTTTCAACCCTTGTACCCTCCCTTCCTCCCACCTCTAGTGGTCCCCAGTGTCCATCGTTCTTATCTCTATGTCCATGAGTATCCAGTGTTTAGTGACACTATGCAGTATGTATTTTTCTGTTCCTGTATTAATGTGCTTAGGATAATGGCCTTTAGCTGCAACCATGTTGCTGCCAAGGACATGATTTCATTCCTTTATAAAGCTACGTAGTGTTCCATATGTTATATACCATATTTTCTTTTTTGTAAATCAAGTGTTTTATATTTTTTACTTTAAATATTAATCATCAAAATCTGAAAAGAGAGAAAAAAATAATCTCCAGACCATCCCGTATCATTACCTCTTAAGACTAACTTAGGCTATTTTTTTTTTTTTTTTTTTTTTACTTTAAGTTCTGGGATCCATGTGCAGATCTTGCAGGATTGTTGCATAGGTATACACATGCCATGGTGGTTTGCTCTCTATCACCTGTATCAGCCATTTCTCCCGGCGTTATCCCTCCCCAGCCTTCCTGACCTCCACTGTCCCTCTCCCAGTCCCCCACCCGCCAACATACCCCTGTGTGTGATGTTCCCCTCCCTGTGTCCATGTGATCTCACTGTTCAACACCCACCTATGAGTGAGAACATGTGGTGCTTGTACCAGAGGAGGGGCTACTATGCTATGCCCCCCTAGGTCAAATCTAGCCTGACACTTGACACTTAAAAACTTCGAGCTATGAGTGAATCATTGCTTTTGCATCTTTAAATGATGAGAAATTTTTAAAAAGAATGTAATTTCATGACAGGAAAGGATTCTATGAAATTCAAGTTTCAAAGTCTGGGAATTGTTTTGTTTCTTATTCTTTTGAGACAGGATCTCACTATGTTACCCAAGCTGCTCTTTCATTTCTGGGCTCAAGGAATTATCCCACCTCAATCTCCTGAATAGCTAGTAATACAAGCATGCGCCACTGTGCTCAGCTTATAAGTCAAGTTTTATTGGAACACTCACGCCCATTTTTCTATGTATTCCCTGTGGTAGCTTTCTTGCTGTAATGGCAGAGTTAAGTAATTGCAACGGAAACCATGTAGTAGACACAGACAGAAATATATGGCCCTTTAGAGTAAAAACAAAGCTTGTTGGTTTCTGATATAGAGCTCAAGAATTATGGATGGAGATGGTAGAGTCAGAATCAGAGTTTTGTTTTGTTTTGTTTTTTCTACTAGCTGGCCCAGGCTATATTGCTTTGGGACATAAAGCAGAAGAGCATCTCGGGGCTTAACTGCCTCAGGAGCAGCTCAGAGGAGGCAGCAGTGGTGCAGACATCAGCACGAATAGGCAGCAATACTGTGGGTTAGGTGCCGTGTTCGAGTGTCTTTCTGACAAAGATCATCAACAAAGGTTTAGGCAGAGTTCCAAGGACAACTTGACGATCCCACAGGACATCCCCTGAAGCCTCTCAGAAATCAGTGGGGCAAATTCTAGAAAGGCATGAGGGCCAGTATAATATGTCAATTGGAATGAAAGAGAAAAAGTTTATATCAATGTTAAATTTATATCATTGTTAAGATCAATGCGACTTCATTCAAACCCACTGTAAGTTGAGGATGGGGGCAACTCTGCTGCGAGTAGAACCACTAAGACGTCGTACCCACTGGTCAGATTCCACATTTCAGACACAGGCCCATAACAGCATGCCCAAGATAGATCCGAAAAAGATGTAATTTCCAGAAACATGAAGTCCAAAGAGATCTGAATAAATAGGATTTGAGTAATTCATTTTACCTTTTTTTTGGATGGGTAAGTTATAAATTTTTGCAGCTAATATAAATAACAACTAAATAAATCAGAAATAATGTCTACCTTGTAGTATTTTAAGTATTTTAACTTAGGTACCCAGGGCCGCCCCACCACAAAGCAATATCTAGTTCCCAATGTCAATAAAATGACAATGTTGAGAGCCTTCACTGTATTTGTAATTTTTGACAACTGCGTATTATTCTACGGTTTGACAGTTTTTTATTTAAACACCAGTCCTCTATAGTTGGATGTAGAAGTTATTACCAATTTTTTGTAGCTAATGTAAATAACACCTAAATAAATCACAAATAATGTCTATCTTTGTGCAAGTTCTCAGTATTTTAACTTGTTTCCTTTACATGTTCTTCCTGTTTATGGAAATCATATGCAGTTATTGTAGAATGTTCAGAACATGATAGAATGTTCAGAACGTTTATAGAAACATCTAAGTGATTACCATCTCACCACTGAGAAGCAGCTGTTTTTAAGCTTTTGGGCTATTTCCTTTCAGTCCTTTCTGTGTCACTATGTTTCTCTTTTTTTCCTATCCTCCTTTTTCCCCCTTCTTTTCTCTTTCCTCATCTTCCTTCTACCATTATTTTCTCAGAGAAGAGCACATACTCTGCTCAGTTTTTTTTGTTGGTTTTTCTTGCCTATAATAGTGTATGTGATTTCTAGGATGATTCAAAATTTTCTGCAGACCAATAAGTCTCTACAAGGGGCAATTTTATCCCCAGGGGACACTGGACAATGTGTAGAGACATTTTTGATTGTCACAATTAGTGACAACTAATTGGGGGTAGGGGGTAGCGGTTTTGCTTCCGACGTCTAGTGGGTCAAGACCAGGGATGCTGCTTGATCATTCCATAGTACGCAGGGCATTGCCTACCACAAAGAATGCTCTAGTTCCCAGTATCAGTACAGCACCAATGTTGAGAGACCTTGCTGTAGATGCAATTTTTGATGGCTGCATACTGTTGTATGGTTTGAAAGTTTTTCATTTAGTTAAACACCAGTACTCTATGGTTGAGTGTGTGGTAAGTTATTACATAACACAAATAACATTGAACACATTTAAGTGTTTCAAATTAACACAAAACATTAATATTCCTCTTTTTCTCTGTAACCACTGAGCCAAATTAAAGCCATGGGTATTGTAAATGCCAAAATGATCATGGGTCTTCAGGAGTATAAGCCCCTCAGTGCAGAGCCAATAATAATTCTTTGTACTCACAATGCTTATCATATGTCCTCAACAAAAGACGATTGTCTAATGGTTAATTATGTGAATAAAATGCTCGTTGGCAGTAAAGGGTATTCATTTTTTTTTTAAACAACTTTCCCCTTTCCCCTAGCCTTCCATTTCGTCTCTTTTCATGAACTCTGTTGGCCAATGAGACTGGGAATGAGAAAGCAGATGTCGAGCCATATTGTTACTTCCTGGTATTCTGCCAACATTATGGGGATGTCAGTGACACTGGTATTAGTGTATCATTTGTTATAACAGATCAGCAACCAGACCAGGCACTGTGGCTCAGGTCTGTAATCCCAGCACTCTGGGAGGCCGAGGTGAGTGGGTCACTTGAGATCAGGAGTTTGAGACCAGCCTGGCCAACATGGTGAAACTCCATCTCTACTAAAAGTACAAAAATTAGCCAGGTGTGGTGGCATACACCTGTACTCCCAGCTACTCGGGAGGCTGAGGCAGGAGAATCACTTGAACCCAGGAGGTGGAGGTTGCAGTGAGCTGACATCGCACCACTGCACTCCAGCCCGGGTGACAGAGTGAGACTCTGTCTCACACACACCCACAAAAAAAAAAAAAAAAAAAAAAAAGAACAGATCTGCAACCGTAGGACAGGAAGACATCGAATAAATAGGATTAGAGTGGTTCATTTTACAGATGAGAATGCCAAAACCCAGGGAGAAAATGCCTCCACCAGACCCACACAGCTGGTAAGAGAGGGTATTCCTCTGTGGCCAGGACTCTCTGCCTTCCAAGTCAGTAATCCTGCAGAGGCCTCCTGGGACTTTTCTCTGTGGAAGCTTAAGGAGCTCTGGACCTCTATAAAGACGCCTGCATATCTCACCTGGTGTAGGCTGAACTGCAGACCTGGTCCCCAAAGCCCAGGATGTTCCTAGAGTCAGCACCGTCTCCCCTGAGCCAAGGATAGGGCAACATTTCTGAAAGTGTGGTCTTGAGTTGTCTACATCAAAATCCCTAAGACTCTTAATACTTTCAGAATCCTAGGTCCTCCTCTGAATGCACCAACTATTTCATATCAGTTCCCTAGCAGATTCTCAGGCATGCTAAAATCTGAGAAGCATTGGGTTAGTCAAGGGGTTAGTACTTTTTTTTCTCTCAAGGGCCAGATAGTAAACATTTCAGGCTTTGTGGACTGTATAGGCTCTGTTGCAAAGACTCAACTGGGTGAAGCAACATGAAAGCTCTGGACAATACATAGATGGTCATGTCTAGATCTGGCCTGTGAGACATGGTTTACCAGCCTCTGGGATAAACCATTCAGTCAACCAAAATAGCTTGAAGCCTGAATTCTTACGTCAGCCTCATTTATTCTTATTTGACAAAACAAGATACTCTAAGTGACACTGAATATTGGGAGGTCTGGGAATGATTGCAAACTGGGCTCAGATCTCACTGTATGGTAACTTGGTTCCTTCACTAAGACTCAGTTTCCCCATCTTATAACAGTTGACTTCTCAGACCTCGGTCAGCCTCAGCTGGCATGCATATCCCTTGACTTTCTCCTGCAATTGATAGCATCTTAGAGCCCCAGGAGCGCTTGTCTACTGCCTGCCCTAGCCTCTGTGACGGACGGAAAGGGAGGGCAGAGGAGGCCCTGGCCCAGCCCAGGCCTCACTTCCCAGCAGCTTCCCCGAGCACCTCCGGGCTTCTCGGCAAAGGCTAGAGCTCAAAAGGCCAAGAGTGAGTCACAGGGCGGGGGTGCCAGGACTTGGCTTTGCTCACTCCCTCTCTCCAGGCTCTGCCCTCCAAGGCACTGGGCTGGAGGCCTTGGCAGTGTGGGAGGAAGAGGCAGCTCTCTTCCCAGCCCTTCCCGTGTGCCACCATGATGGCTCTTGGCAGAGTCTGCCGAGCTCTACCCACAATCCTAAGTCCTCTTCTCCATCCTCATCTTCCTGTCCATGTTCTTCATGCTGCGTAACCATGGGCAAATGCCCATATAGACTACAGAGATCAGATCTCATTTTTCTCTCCCAAACCCTTCTGTCTACCTATCTTCTCTGTTTAGCAAATTCCTCTTTATTCTTCATGTGCCACCACTTCCAAGAAGCTTTCCTGGGTTGCTGAGGAGGCTTACTCCACTCCTCTGCGATGCTCTGTTTACCTTCACGCCATTCACCTTTTGACCACTTCCCAGCACATGGACTGCTGATGTTGCTGTTATCGTGCGTCTTTCACATAGGCAATGGGCGCTTCCATGGCAGGGACTGCATCTTACTAATTGTTATACCCCTGGACCTCTGTGCAAGTTGCACACACTAGGATTTTCATCAATGCATGTCAAACTTGTTTCATAAAGGTAGATTCCATTTGGTGCTCAAAAGAAAATTGAATAAGGCGTTCTCTACCAGGTAGCAAACCTACGGAGCTGATTACCCCCAAGAAGTAGACCAATACAAGTATGAATGGATTACAGAGAAAGTGAGATACTGAATGCTGAGAGGATCCAAATGGATTGCGATCATTTTTAGTCACTTTTGCTTTCACTTTACTTCTCTTTGTTAATTGCATGCTTCTTTCTCCTAGTGGTGGACATCGTCCAAATTTTTCTATCTTGAGTCCTCCTTTGCTTTGATTTCTCTGTCTTTATAACTGAAAGCCTCAAATTTGACAAAATCTCAGAATCTCTTAGCTTGTTAACGTTCATATTTCAAGGTCTACCCTGAAATAGTGGGAAGCAGTAGGGCTTGGGTGGATCCTGGAGACGGCATTTATAACAAGCTCCCAAGGGTATCTGCAGGCAGGTGGTCTGTGCGTTACTCTACCCATTTCTTCCTGGTTGATTAACCCTTTTTTTTTAAGGTGCCAGTTCTATGCCAGATACTGCTATAAGACCTGAAAATAGAGTGGAGACACAAAATTGTCCTTCCATCATGAGGAATGCATGCTGCTCTTCCCTTCATAGGATCTTCCATAACATCATTTGAAGACCTCCGTGGTTAGGCTGTCCTGGAAATTCCTATGCCATGTATCTAAAAGGCCATTTGTTTTTCCTTTCTTTTTTGTTTTGTTTTTGCTTTCATTTTTGTTTTTGAGATGGAGTCTCGCTCTGTTGCCAGACTGGAGTGCAGTGATGTGATCTCGGCTCACTGTAACCTCCGCCTCCCGGGTTCAAGCGATTCCCCTGCCTCAGCCTCCTGAGTAGCTGGGACTACAGGTGCACATCACCATGCCCAGCTGATTTTTTATATTTTACTATAGACGGGGTTTCACCATGTTGGCCAAGATGGTCTCCATCTCCTGACCTCATAATCTGCCCGCCTTGGCCTCCCAAAGCGCTGGCATTTCAGGCGTGAGCCACTGTGCCCTGCCTTTTCTTACTCTTTCTCCACATATCAGCTGCCCCCTGCCCCACCCTGTCCTTGACTTTCCTGTGTCCATCATGGTGCCAGCATTCTCCTTCCTTCTTCTTCCAGTTGGCCACTCTCTGTGTTGTCTATGCATTATCTACCTGTGCAGGTATCATGCCTTTTCGATTCTGTATCCATACCACTTGTCTCTTCTCATGTCTCTGGTTACTCACAAACAAGATCCTTAGAAGTTCAGGCTAAAAGCTTGCAGAAGACACTTCATTTACCACCCTGCCTGCCATCTTTTCTGACTTTAATTCATTCAAATTGACCTTTGAGTGCTGTGTTTCTCAAACTATGACACACACTAGAATTATCTACAAGTCCCGTAAAAATGAGACTCCTTGTCCATTGCTCTGCAGGGTCACCTGAGATTTGGAAGACTCACATGCTGAAGCTAGTGGTTCGTGGATGTCACTTTGAGAGCCAGGTCCTAGAACACACTGTTTTTACTTTGTAAGTCTCTTCCCTTCCTTCTTCATTGACTGTCACCCATCAGCTTCAACCCTGAAAGTTAGACTGGCATTTAAAGCCTAAACCTGGCAGTGGTCTTCTCATTCAATTTCTTTCTCCTCCTTCGTAGATTCATTTCTTCGCTTCACACATCTCCTTCCTGCCCAATTCCCTCATCTTTGCTTTTGCTACCTTTCCCATCAGAAATGCTGTCATCTTTCCCTTCTTTTAATCTTTACCTCACTGATATGGTTTGGCTGTGTTCCCACCCAAATCTCATCTTGACTTGTAGCTCCCATAATTCCCAGGTGTCATGGGAGGGACCTGGTGGGAGGTAATTTAATCATGGAGGCAGTTACTCTTATGCAGTTCTCATGATAGTGAGTGAGCTCTCATGACGTCTGATGGTTTTCTATCTGAAAGCTTTTCCCCCTTTCTCTCTGCACTTCTTCCTGCCGCCACGTGAAGAAGGACTTACTTGCTTCCTTTTCCACCATGATTATAAGTTTCCTGAAGCCTCCCCAGCCATGCTGAACTGTGAATCAATTAAACCTCTTTCCTTTATAAATGACCCAGTCTCTGGTATGTCTTTACTAGTAGTGTGAGAACAAATGAATACACCAACCTTCAAGTTAAACTAAAGCTCTATCTCCTCTACCTCTCCAGGATACAGATCTCTAGCCAGTCTCCAAATTCCAAACATACCCACTTCCTGGTGCATTCCTCTGATATATCTTACTAGTTGACAATTTAATGGTGTATTTTCTGCCCAACTAACTAGACTGTGAGTATCTTGTGGCCAAGAACGCATATTATTTATGTCACAGTACCTGGCACACAGTTCATATTGAACAAATAACACCACTACTCATAGTTGTTTTCATTTTTATTGATGGAAATCAGGGCTTTGGGTTGAGACCACTAAGTTTTTTGGAGAAATCATCAAAGGTACTTACATCTTCCCACAAACATGCCTTTCCCTCTGCCAGAAACACTCCCTTTATGCAGAGTTGTCCTTTGCCTGGTTAACAATGGCTTGTATACCTATGGCTCTCAGTTTAAAACTCCCTTCTTTGGAGATGCCTCTGACCATCCAGATTAGTCTGTTTCCCTCTGATATCATTTGCATAGCACACTATACTCCCTCATAGTACAAATAACACCTGAAATTCGTCATTTTACTATAGCTTCCCATTATTTGTATTGTAAGAGGATAATGTATCCTTGTCTGTTATCATATGACCTACAGTCCCTTTCTATGGGAAGAGTGTATTTCCCTACTCCACTTATATTTGTTCTAGCCATGTGACCTGATTCAGCCAATGAAAAAACACAGTGAAATGCACCATCATTAGCCATCCCTAGTTAAACACCTTATTGGAGGACTCATTTTATACCAGTGGTTTTCAACTAGGGCTTGACTTTTCTTCCCATGGGACAACTGGTGGTACCTGGAGATATTTTTGGTTGTCACCTCTGAGGGTAATGCTCCTGGCATTAGTGAGTAGAGGCCAGGGAAGCTGCTAAACATCCTACAATCTGCAGACTAGCTCCTCACAAAAGAAAGAGGTATTCAGCCCTCCATGTGAATGGTACCAAGGCTGAGAGAAAATGCACTACACACCAGTGTCCTACAAGAAGACTACTCCCAGTGGGAAAATGAGCTTTGAAATAAACATCCATTCACTCGTGTAGTATTTGGGATTTTACAGTCTTTCTGAACCTTATTTTTTTTTAATCATTTGATAAGTACGTAGGATAACTCTACCCTCAAGAAGATGCTGTAGACATTAAAGGAATATTGTAAGTAACATGACTGGCATATTGGTCTTCAAGAAATGCTAGGGTGTCTCCTGTCTTCACTGATGTTATGTCAAGATTTATTATACACAATCAAGTTTTTAGTCCTCTAAATAACATTAAGATTTGTGCTAAGATCCTTAAAATATTACTCAAACCAGGGCAGCAGGGACTGGGTGTATTGTTTCTATTATTTGTGCTGCCTAATTCTGGATACTTGGACCCAGACTTTGGCAGATTGAATCCAAAGGTCCAGGAGCTTTGTTTGTGTTACCTAAGAGGGCAAGCAGCCAGAGTGCACTTTTTTTTTTTTTGAGACAGAGTCTTCCTCTTGTTGCCTAGGCTAGAGTGCAATGGCACGATCTCGGCTCACTGCAACCTCCACTTTCCTGGTTCAAGTGATTCTCCTGCCTCAGCCTCCCGAGTAGCTGGGATTACCATGCCTGGCTAATTTATGTATTTTCAGTAGAGTCAGGGTTTCACCCATGTTTGCAAGGCTGGTCTTGAACGCCTGTCCTCGTGATCCACTGACCTCGGCCTCCTAAAGTGCTGGGACTACAGGTGTAAGCCACTGTACCTGACCCCATGTGTTCTTTAACTAGGAAACAGGGAATAATAATTCTTACACTGTTTATGTGCTGGGATCTTTAGCTGGAATGATCTCTTAGAATGTAAAGCTGATACTATGATGCCTTTACTTACATCCTTTCAGTGGCTTCTTTTCTTTCTAGCCTGTAAAAGTACAAATCCTTCCTGTGACTTAGAGTGGCTGCAGTCTATCTCTTGTTCTCCCGACTTTAGTGTCTCCATATGGTTCTCGGATCTCTGAATATGTCATGCCTTCTCTAGTCTCAGAGTCCTCGCACAAGCAGTTCCCTTTGGACAAAATGCTTTTCCCCCTTCTTTTCACCTTCACAACCTCTACTTATCTTCCTGTTTTATACTATAGTCTCTATCAGAGAAGGCGTTCTCAAATCCTCTAAACAAGTGAGGTCATTTCACCCTCTATTCCCACCATGCCCGTTCTCAGAGCTGATGGCAGGCAGTAAAACTGTGCACCTCACTGTATGCTTACCAGTTAAAACATTGAAGATAATACTTTTATAATTGTCGATGATTTATTACTGCTCTGAGCCCCCAGTGCCAAGCCCTGGCCACACTGGCCCTCTCCAGAACATTACCTTTTGCCAACTCCCCATTACTCCAAAATCAGGCAACTAAAGGTTGATTATCAGGCACCACAGTGGACTTCCAGACCCCTGATCTCAGGTTACAGCCAACATCCATTCTGATTGGCCCATATAATCCATGCTCATATTTCTGCCTTATGATTATTTGTCTCATAATTATGCTATCAAGCACTGATCATTTGTCTTCTCTGTGACACTGTAAAATCCAGAAAGCGGGGGTGAGTTTTAGAGTATAGGGGACCTGCAACCTGAAAGACTCAATATGCACTTCAGTTATCTGCTTACGTTATGTTATCCTCACAACTAACAACATGAGGTAAGAGTTGTCCAGTATTTCTATTTCACAACTGAGGCTTCAACAGATAAAAGAGATCTATGCTGAAGGGAGTGGAGAAGACGACGACCCCCAGGACCACAGGCCTGGGGCTGTGTTATCCCAATACCATCATCTCAGGATATGATGGGAGCTGCTAGATGCAGAGATAGCTCCTCTTTGGAGATACTTCCATGAAATAGTTTCAGGAGAGGTCATCCTGGTTGTGTCCCAGCAGATTTGCCCTGCAAGTGAAACAGGTTTCTCGTGCAGATGTGGAGAGGGCTGCCCTGCTGTGTCAGAAAGCAGAGACCCTATTGGAACCAATCCTATTATAATGAGATAGGGTTGAGGCTGCTGATGAGTCTTTACCCACTGTAGTTTCCATTTGTAGGGTAGGCAGCTGCTAAGATGGCCCCAGATATCACTGCCTTGTAATAGTCCTGACTGTGTAATCCACTCCCCATGAGTGTGGGCTATTGGATCTATTGGCTCTCTTCTGGTACATAGACGATCAAAAAAGTGATGACATGTCACTTCTAAAATTAGGTTACACAGAGAACATGGCTGCTTTTTTGCTACTCCCTTTTACTCAGAGAAACTAGCTGCCTCTTTATGTACTACCCTATGGAGAGGCACAAATGTCAAGAAACTGAGGAAATGGCTTCCAGCCAACAGCCAGCCAGGAGCTAAGGTACTCAGTACGGCAGCCTCCACAAAGGACTGAATAATGCCAACAGCTATTTGATTGTGCTTGGAAGAAGATCTCCGTTTAGCTGAGCCTTCAGGTGAAACTGCAACCCTGGACAGCAAACAGATGGCAGCTCTACAGAGACCTAAAGGCAGAGGCACCCAGCCGAATCACACGTGGGCTCTGACTTACAGAAACTGTGGGCAGTTAAGTGCCTATTTTTTATTAAAAAAACTACTACACTTTGGGGACGGTTTGTTACACAGCTATAGCTAACTAATAGAGTTTGTTAAGCTAGTATTTTAGTCAGCTTTTAGCTATAAGATAAAACTAACCCCTTCACATAAAGGTAGAATTCAACTCTACAGGTTCTGTTTTGACTTTATAGTTAGGTATTAATGAATCTACACATATATATTCAAATTCCCCTAACATAGAATAGAGGCCTACTATGTGCAGGATTACGAACTGTGAATTTCTCTCAATATAAAGACTTTGTCTCATTCATCTCTGTACCCCAGGGCCAAGACCAAGTTTTATCCCATCACAGCTATTTAATATCTATGGGTTGACTTAAATGATCTAATTACTGGATAGCTATTCTGACCCACGTTTTCCTGATAGAGTAAGAGAAGTAGCTAGAGTTTAAATGATTCAGAGCAGGTCATGTGAGTGGAGTTAGGGCTTTTGTCCAAATTCTCAGGCTGCCATCTGTGTATCCAAGAACTTTCTAGTGGGTAAAATAGCCCATCACAGACTAGAATGGCAGTGTTTTCCTTCCATCGCAATATACTTGCTCAAAATAAGCAGGGACTTTTAAAAAAAAAAAGTTTTATTAAAGGAGTGTATTCCAAAAAGCTTTTATTACTTTTTCCCCCCCTTAAGTATAGTGAAATGGCCTCTACCTTATTTTGAATAGATTTCCTGGATTTAATTCTTCAGTGATAACATGTTTGAAGTAAGTAACAATTAAGTTATCTTAGTCCTTGCTAATAATGTTCATGGAGCAATTGGTGTTTCTCAGTTAATAAGAAACATTTGCAGCGCAAAAGCATAGAACTCTGAAGATAAAGCAATTGGCAAGAAATGGTATGTTTAAATACCAGAAAACAGCCCATATCCAAACAGGTGTGTGATAAAACAGTATAAATAAACGGCTCAGTATGCAGTTTAGCCCAAGCACAGTTGTATATAGGAAACTTTCCTCCTATTCTGGAAAAAATATAACAAAACCAGGCAACTCGTATCTTCCTTAGATGGCACAGCTGGGAAAATAGTTCTTATTCAGACAGCCAAAAGTAAAAGTTGTTTTAATTTTTTTTAATGACCAGATAAACACAACCTTGCTAGAGGAATGACTGCACTTGTGCAAATGTGGCCTTGAGCTAGAATCTTGTGAAAGATTCACCTCTTTTCAACCTTTAACAAATATGCCTGCTTTTCTGAATTAGCGACGGTCACTTCATCTTTTGTTGAGATATTTGTAAAATGTTTTCTTGCTGCAGTTTTCTTAACCACCTGGGCACTTGACTTTGGGCATTAAGAATATAGATGCATAAAACAACTGCTTGGTTTCTATTAAGATCTGCTAAGCACACAGGAAACATGGTTTAGAGCTCAAAGAGGTTATAAAAACTGTCCGTCTTTTCGTGCCATTTCTTTCTGGCCAGGAACAAAGGGACACAAGAGGTTGATCCCTGCCAGAAAGTCTAGAAGTATGCAGGTTAAATGTTTCCGACTATGCTGTTTGGTGTTTGGGATTGTTTGTTCTTTGCCAACATGTGTCTAAGAGGGAAAAAAATCAAAAAAAATTGAGACACAGCATGAGGTTCCTGGAGATACCTGATATTTGACATGCCTCAGTGGTGAGGAGCATTTATGGTGTGGTGAAAAGTAAGTGGTCCTCTGCCTTCCATTTCCAGTCCAAACCCTGGCTAAATCTCTGGCTAATAGGACAATTACCCCTTCTAAGCCTCAGTTTTCCATCTCTAAAATGGCCTTATGTACACAGTTATGAAGACTACATGCAAACAGATGACTTGTTATAGGCAAAACACAATGATGATTACATGCAGTAACACCCATGCAATCACATAAATAATCTTATGAAGATTACCTGCGATAGCATGCAGTGGCCGTCACTGACTGTGTGCTCCACAGATGGTGGCTTTTATTTGGACTGCTGTTGCTGTTGTCCTCAAGAGTTTCTCCTATGAATACTTCCCGTCCTCAACACACACATCCCTAGATCTGACTGTCTTTTCCCTGGAATCGTTATCTATACATACCGTGTGCAGAGTGAAACTATACCAAGAGCAATAGAAATAAATATGGCTGAATAGCAGTCAACTGGTGTGGCAGTTAGGAGCATAGGTTCTGGGCCAGGTGCAGTGGCTCATGATTGTAATTGCAGAACTTTGGGAGGCTGGGGCAGGAGGATAGCTTGAACTCAAGAGTTCAAGACCAGCCTGGGCAATATGGCAAATCTATACACACACACAATATATATATATATATATATATATATATATATATATATATATACACACACACACACACACATATATACACAAAAACACACACACACAAAAGCTAGTTGGGCAGGGTGGTGCATGCCTGTAGTCCCAGCCACCTGGGAGGCTGAGGTGGGAGAATCACTTGAGCCCAGTCCAGGAGATCAAGGCTTACATGAGCTCTAGTAACCGCATTAGGTTGGTACAAAACTAATCACAGTTTCAGGCCCCATTTTTAAATGGTAAAAACTGCAATTACTTTTGCACTGACCTAATACTACTGCACTCCAGCCTGGGTGACAAAGTAAAACCCTGCCTCAAAAAAAAAAAATGTAGATTCTAAGCTCAGGCCTGCTTGAAAGTCCGTCTCATTTTCTTTCTAGCCAGGTAGTCCTGTTGAGTCTCAATTTCCTCATCTGTAAAATGATCATAGCAGTATATTCTTTATTCTCTTTAAGATGAAGAGCTCAAATGCTAGTGTGTACTCATATGCTTTCTTTGCAAGTTCAAGCACTCAGACATCAAATGGTATCTTCCAGAGCCTCTTCAGCTAGATTCTGTCTTTTTCCTCATTTCTAACTCTGCTGGCTGCTCCAGGTTGTTCCAATCTATAAATAACCATTTCAGAGCCAGACATCACTGACTAATAACTCAATCTCTAGGAAGAAATATTTGACTTGTACCACACTCAGTGGTTCAGAACGATTGTCACCCAATTCTGGCTATATCTAGAGTGAGATGGAAATTCAGCATTCCACTTGGGAACAGAATTTTCTCTAAGAAACTACAGCAGACAGATGATCAGGATAAAAGTTCTCTTTTCTGTCATTCATAAAAGGCAGGGAAAGAGAGTCAGAGTTATGGCTTATGGTCCTGCAAGAATGTTCAGTATCATTTTAAGCATCTCTCATTCTCTCTCTCTCTCTCTCTTTTGTTCTCACTAGTGCTTTTCCTCTTCCCTTTTCCTCCCCATGGCAAGTATTATAAATAGGTCTTCATCTTATCTGATCCACCCCTAAATGTTTTTCATTTGAAAGCCACAGATAATTTTAAATAAATGTTGGAGATAATCTCAAATTTGTGTGTAATATAGGCCCTAGTTCTAAGAAAAACATGACATGTCTGGAAGACCTTGATTTGGCCTTTCTTCCTCTGCTAGTACCACGGCCAATATCTCTGACTTCCCACCCTTTATCTGAGACCGGGTTTTATCTTAATTCTCCTGGCCCCCTTTTCCAAAAGCAGAGAAACTGCAACCTTCTGGAGGGCTCCTTTCTAATCCAATAGTTTCGCAGGAATGATTTTAAAGCTGGAAAGAGGCTCAGGGACTGAGACGTGAGTTCAGCGACACGGTCTGCCTGAGCAACTCTGCAGGATAAAGTGGCCTCTGTCCTCTGATTCTCACAGGCCAGGCCCCTCCAGATCCACATGTAGATAACTGCAGTCGTAAATGTTGTGCAAAGGCTGCCTTACAACCCTTTTAACTAAGAGGCTGTTTTTCTGAGCCTGGGCCACATTTGTCCTGGCCTGAGTTAAGAGGTAAAGAACATTCCAATTGTGAGCTTGGATGGAAAAAAATATATTTGAAGTTTTTTTTTTTCTGCTAACAAGGTATGCAGAGGACTCAAATTCCAGTAAACGAAGGTTAAAGACAGGCTGGTTTGCAGAATACAGTCATCTCCCCCGCCCCTTAATTTTTCCATAAACTGCCATAAAAAGCCACCGCACTAACAAACATTTTGGGAAGGGAACAAGCTCCAGGCCAAGAAGCCACAAGCTTAAATGGGGGGAAATCTGAGCCCTGAGGCACAGTTTCCTGAGCAGAGTCATGACTCAAGAAGGGAACAGGCGTTAACAGAACTACCCCAACCAAGCACCAAATCTGACGCTTCTCTGGGCACCCTGAGACAGTGCCGATCAGGAGAAAAGAGCCAGTGCCCCTCGGAGGACTTACACCCTTTACCCTTGACTCAAAACGTGAAATGAGAGCACATCTCCAAGACTCAGCTTACACCTGAACAACACCTGAAGAAAAACATCTTGTTTAATTTAAAGGATGAAAAGCAAACCCAATGCAATTGCAATAAAAACTCCAGCTGCATATATTTTAAAAAATTTATTGTTGTAGAACACAGAAAAAATTAATGCTAAAGTGGATACAGAAGAGTAAAGTTCCCCCAGAGAGCTAGGCCAATTGTGAAGAAGAGGAATATGAGGGAGGGGCGTATCCTACAAAATATTGACCTCTTACACAACCATCATCATAAAATCGGTCTGGTTCTGGCTTGGGAACAGAGACCAGTGAATAGAACAGAGGCCTAGGAGACAGGCCTATTTATACATGAGGACTTAATATATGTTTAGCATGGCTTAAAAATCACTGGGAATGTTTGGATTATTTAGTAGATGGTACGGAGAAACTGGCTCACCATATGGAAAACAATAACATCTATATTTCTATAGTACACAAAGGTAGATTCCAGATGCATATGGTGTCAAATATGAGAGGAAAACTTATACGGTCAATGAAAGAAAATTTAGAAGAGTGTTTTTACAACTTAGAGATGGGAAGAAATTTTCTAAAGAAGACCTCAAATTACCAAATATAAGGCAAAAAACATGGGTGCATTTGATGACACAATAGTTGAAGATTTCTTTATGATGAAAGACAGTAAAAATGAAGTTCAAAACTGAAACACAAGATTTGCAACACTTACAACTAAGAATCAATACAGGATATATGAGGGTAACCTGTAAGTTCAAAAAAGGATTGTAAAATTCATCAGAAAGGGCTGGGTATGACAGCTCATATCTGTAATCCTAGCACTTCAGGAGGCCCAGGTGGGAGGATTACTTGAGGCCAGTAAGTCAAGATCAGCCTGAGAAACATAGTGAGAACCAGTCTTTACAAAAATAAAAATAAAAAGATTAGTCAGGTGTCGTGGTGTGCACCTGTAGTCCAAGCTACTTGAGGAAGCTGAGATGGTCACTTGAGCCCAGGAGTTCAAGGCTACAGTGAATTAGGATCTCACTAATCCACTGCAGCCTGGGCAACAGAACAAACTCCTGTCTCTTATAAATTAATAATAATAATTTTTAAAAAGGGCCAGGCACGGTGGTTCACGCTTGTAATCATTCCAGCACTTTAAGAGGCTGAGGAGGATGAATCACCTGTGGTCAGGAGTTTGAGTCCACCCTGGCCAACATGGTTAAACCCCGTCTCTACTAAAAATGCAAAAGTTAGCTGGACATGATGGCACACACCTGTCATCTCAGCTACTCAGGAGTCTGGGGCAGGAGAATCACTTGAACTTGGGAGGCAGAGGTTGCAGTGAGCCAAGACTGTGCCACTGTACTCCAGCCTGGGTGACACAGCCAGACTCTGTCTCAAAAAATAATAATAATACAAATTAAAAAAACAAACAAGCAAAAATAAACAGAGGCAAAGAATATGACAGATAAATCATAGAGGTAAAAATCCACATGGTTCACATAATGATACAAAGCTCAAAATCAGAGATAAGCAAATCAAATCCAATGAGATATACCTTTATACTCATCGGATTGCCAATCATGGGAAAGTTGGATAATGCTAAGTCTAAAATGTGAGAACACATGACTCTTCATGTCCAACTCTTAGGATTATAGAAGTGAAGCCAATCTAAAGAATAAGCTCACAAAAACTGAGCATCTATGTACATTTGAATTAGTAGTCCCCCTTTTAGAATATCCCAAAGAATCCTCACTTGGGTACAGAAGAGGGAATCTAAGAAGATTTTATGCAGCCATGACCTGTGATTACTGGGCCAGAGAGGCAATCAGGGGGTCCTTAGCTGAGGAAATGGGGAAAAGAATTGAAGAGGTGCCCTTTATGGGATACCATGGAGCAGTTAGAAACAGTTATCTGGAATCACTAATTAGAAGTATGTGAAGATTTTTTTAAATGCAGTACTGGATGAAAAAATAAGAAAAAGCAAGCAATCAGGGTTGCAGGGAGAATTAAATGGCAATAAAACCCTTGATGTGCCAGTTGGCGCAAAGACGACTTTAGATTCTACCCACAGGTAGGTGAAGAATTAGAGGGGTCAGTTCATCCTGACAGAAGACTCAAGACTGAAGAGTTGAGAGTGAAATTTGAAACTATTTGGAAATAGACTTCATGGACTATCTGCCAATAAATTTTCTTTCCTGCATCCTTCCTTTCTCACTTGGTAGCTGAATCTAGACTTTTATAAGAAAGAAAACTCTGAGCATGAAACACTACATCTCTGGCTAACACTCTACCTGTCCTGATGTTCCTCAGAAGACTTAAGAATTGCCCCAGCCTAGTGCTGCATTTGCTAAAGTTAATTATAAGCATTTGTTTATGTGGGTTCAGAATTCACCACTGTCTCCCTTGACTCCCTGTATGTAGCCTGTGCTAAGTGGTCATGAATGGAATTGTGCTGAAAGTGTTCCACAGTCTACTGAGTAACACTTCATACATCATACAGGGTACAGAGGAGCCAAATACGATGGGATAGAATGAGATTTTTTCCCCCTTTCTTTTTCTTACCATACACATACTTTTAGGAGTATCGATTATTGCTAATGTCAGCTACCACAATTTCGGTAACTAAACTATAGAAATGAAGAAGGAAAATAGACAGCTTGTCTAACATTCTTGCTATAAAAATCACAAGATATGAGATTCCAACTCTAAGCAGGAAGCCAGGGAGTCCTCTCCTAGTGCAGGAGACAGCAGGATATTTTTATTGCATTTGTGATCAGGGGTCACAGAGAGGGGCAAGGAGCTGAATTCCAAGAATGGAATAGAATCCAGCTCTCTCTAAAAGAAATCCAGGGTTTGGAAAACTCCTAAGGAGCAATAATTCAACTGAACTAACCTGATGAACTGTTTTCAAATGAGTATGGAGAAATATAGTCAAACATTGAACAGCTTCCTAGAATTGAAGCAACCGGGCAAAGGTGCCTTTTATTAGACCTGTGCAGTACACCCGGAGAACTGGTCAGAGTGTCGGGCTCAGCTCAATATGGAAGAGAGAAAGACTGGATTTTATTTCCCGGTAGAAGTTTCTCTAGTGAAGTTCATACATTGTTTACTTCCTGATGATTATTTATTCAAAACTGAAATATGAGCAAATGAAAGGCGACTCCATGCATTGAGTACCTACTCTGTGCCCATGATCTGCTGGGGGTGTTCTCTATCTTATCTCATGGAATACTCCCCAAATGCTTCAAGGAAAAGATTATCATTCCCCATTTTTTAGAAGAGGAAGTCTCTGAGAGTACAGAGACACTCCGAAGGTCAGATAGTTTTTAAAATGCAGATCTGGATTCAAACCCAGACGGCTGAGTCCAAATCTGAAACTTTCTTCAACCCATACTGCCCTCACCAGGGCCCTGCTTCTAAGGGTTGTAAGGCAGCCTAGAAGGTCCCATGAGATTTAGGAATAAAGGGATAAATTGTCCTTTCCTCAACCCATTTTCAAGCAAAAATGCCAGAGGAGCAACTGTGTATTAAAAAGGAGTTGGGGTAGAAATAATGATAATAAAGGTAGTGAACTTTCATTGAGTTATGGGCCAAGCATTGTGATAAATGTTCCATGTGAGCCACATCCTTAGGAGCTGATTCTGTTAGTGTCTATTTTTTTTTTTAATTTGGGGGAATTTAAGTTTCAAAGGTTAATTATTTAAACTCCAACAACTAGTTCTGCCTGGAATAGATCCTAAGTTTGTGTGGCTCTCAAATCAGTGTTTTAAAAACACTACTCTATACTGCTTTCTTAGGATATGGCAATGTGAGGTAGCCATGACAGCTATCGTGGTGGTGTTATGGTGGTGGTGACAGCAGTGATGGTGTTGCTTCCATTGTTCTTGGTGGTGGTGATGGTAACAGGTAATTGGTGAAGGTGGTGGACATGGTAGTGATGTGATGGTAGAAGTAGTGGTGGTAGAAGTAGTGCTGGTGGGGTGGTGTGGGTGGTGATAATAGTGATAATTGTGGTAGTAATGGTTGTAGCAAGGATAGCAGTGTTAGTAGTGGTAGCTATCACAATAATGATAGCTATGGTGGTGGTAGTGGTATGGCAGCGGGGCCAGAAGTAGGGATGGTGAAGGTGGTGGTGGTGGTGATGGAGATGGTGGTGGCAGCAGTGGTGCTCAGAGGGCATGGTGATGACGTTGGTGGTGATGATGGTGCAGGTGGGAGTGGGGTGATGGTGATGGTGGTGATGGTAATGGTAAAAGTGGTGACGGTGGTGGTGGTGGTAGAGGTGGTGAGGGTAATGGTGGTGGTGGTGGTGGAGGTGGTAAGGGTGATAGTAGAAGTGGTGGCGGTGGAGGTAGTGATGGTGGTGGTGGTGATGGTGGGAGAACGATAGTGATAATGAAGATGGTGGTGGTGGTAATGGTGGTGGTGGTGGTAGAGGTGATGGTGGGGGAGGGGGTGGTGACTGTGGTGGTAGTGGTGTGGTAATGATGGTGTTGGTAGTAATGGAGGTGGTGGTGGTGGTGAGGGTGGGGGTGGAAGTAGAAGCGTTGTTGGTGATGGTAATGGTGATGGCAGTGGTGGAGGTGGTGGTGGTGATGAGGGTGGGGGGGCTTACGGTGACAGTGGAAGTGATGAGTGATGAGGTGGTGATGATATTGGTTATGGAGGTGGTGGCTATGGGGATCTTGCCGGTGGTTAATTCACCCTCCCATGCAATACCTTCTTTTGAAAAATTCTGTAAAAAGAACACTTCTGTTTTCTCTGTGCCTTTATAGGTCGATTCACTTGTTTTTTCCACAGGCTTCAGGAAGGAGGCATTAGCCTTTATGTTTCCACCTTGATTCACTTCCATGCTGTTGACAAATGCTGTGGTTGCCCAGGACCAGAGGGAGAGACAGACTCTGTGACCATTTCCCCAAAGGTGGCCTTTGGCCACTCCGTGCACTGGAGCATATGACCCCCTGCCTCGCCCCTGCCACATTAACCAGGTGACTGCCTGCCAAGGCCCAGCCCAGTCCAAAGGGAATTGGGATTCAGTGTCCCAAACAAGGCACTGATTAGCTGGTAATCAGGCAGCGATTAGCAGGTCGGGTCACCTGCAGTTCAGTGCCCATTGTTCCCTGCAAAGTCCTGGGATGTTTGCCACACGGCTGGCCAGTCTGAATGTCTGAGGATTCTGATGCCTGCAGCTCTGCTGTGTAGATATGTGATTAGGAACAAATCCTCTGTTCTCTAAGCCCATCCCCCCGAGGAGGCAGTGCTGTGAATCCCCTTCTCTATTCACACACAAAGGATTTGGGAGAAGAATGGCCTGCCTAGGAGCTCAGCAGTGACAGAGAGGTGAGGCCCCAAGGATGCACTGAAGAACTGAAAGCAAAATGCCACATTCCTCTTCAGGCACCCTGAGGACCTCGAGTGGTGTAACCAGGCAAGCCCGCGTCCAGATGGGGATTCTGCAGTGCTCTTGAGATGTGACCTTGGACAAGAGTTTTAACCTCGGAGCTTGTTTACTCTGATTTTTAAGAGGGTTAGTAAACTTGCCTCTTCGGCCTTTGAAGTTCAGATTTAGAAAGTGAACATAAAGCAGTTATTACCATCTCCGTAGCATGTGTCCAACATGTGCTAGCACTGTTATCATCAGTCACAGTAGTATCAATATTTAAAATATCGTAATTACTTGAAATACTTTATTTAAAATATGTCTCTGTAACATCACTTCTAAATGAGACATAGCTCCTTTGTAGGAGGCCATCATAAGGATAATTCTTGTAAAGCTTTCATCACAGTGCATGTAATTAGCACTCAATCAATCATAGTAATAATAGTGATCACCGTCATTACTATTTGTACGAAGTTGAATGCAAAAGGCTATTTTGTAGCATTTTTCACTATACTGTAGCATGTGATCATGAACATTTAGACAAACCATAATTTTCTGAGCTGAAAGGAGATTAATGAAATTATTCATGGCACCTTCACACCATTGGACACTGCTCAGCTTTATAATCTATGTGCCCTTCCACCACCTGGAGACCTTGCTAAAATGCAGATTCTGATTTGGTAAATCCAGGGTCACCCCAAGATTACACATTTCTAATGCATTCTCAGGTGATTTCAGGGCTACCTGTCCATGGACCCCACGTTAAGTAAACAGGACCTACACTTTTACAATAAAAATGTGTATCCACATTTATACAGAAATACAGAAAAAAATTCCTAGGCTATACTCAAGATGGTGGACTGTATTTTTCACCCCCTTCACTAAGCTGTACTATCCTTCCCAGAAATCTAATAACAAACATGAAAAGAAAACATTTGAAAAGACAATAAATTGTATTGATAAAGTTATTCCCTTCTCTTCAAGCTTGTCACACGGCCAGGTTTTCCAGCACATTCTTTGCCAGGTCTGCATGCCTGATGCCATGATTTTCTCCTAGAGCCACACTAGGCCTTTTCAGCGTCCTAACCACAAGGAAATCACATTAAGGCATGCTCATTCTGGAGGCTTCAGCTCTCCAAGGAGCAGGTGGGCCCCAGCTCAGATATTGCTGCTGGCCAGACTTCAGGTTCCAGAGGTGTACAGGCCAGCCAGGTGCAAGATGGACAGCTATGAACTCAGAGAAGCCCAGAGTGTTTCTAAAGTCTGATTCTGGCTGGACTTGGAAAGGGCATTCCAGTTAACATGGTAGGGTGCTTTCTGCAGTTTCAAGGAGCTCAAGGAAGTCCCTTGTACAAAAGAGATGCTCCACTAGCCCTTCCTCTAAGGGGTGGACTGAGAGAGGACCCTCTTGATCTAAGGGTAGGTGGAATAAGATCTCTTCTTCCTTTTGAGTCCCCACAACAGATACCGGGATACTTACTTGGGTACTTAAGGCCAGTATCTATCTTATTCTCCTCAGACTGTTTCTGCCACTGAGAGGTTGACGGAAGTCTCAACGAGCATCCAGAGAGAGAATTAGATAGGCCCTCAGTTGAATTTTGACCATGTCATTTAATAGCTGAACTGCCTTAGGCTTAAGCAGGGATTCTGTTTCCTCCCACGGAAAATGGAAATGGTAATGCTATGGTGTCACAAGGATTCTAAATTATGGAGCTAAAGATCCTAGTTTCTGGTAAGGTAAAAGCAGGCTTGCAAATGCTAATACTCATAATTATTATTTTTATTCAGTGTTCACCATTCTTTGCACCTTAACATATACCTTGCACCTGCCTAGCTGAGCCCCCATCCACCACTGACCTGAGATCCCAGGCAGTGGCTAGAGGAAAACATGCATACGAAAACTGGGTAATGGAAGATGAGTTTACTAAAAGGATATTTATTTATTTATTTATTTTTGAGATGGAGTCTCACTCTGAAGCCAGGCTAGAGTGCAGTGGCATGATCTCGGCTCACCGCAACCTCTGCCTCACGGGTTCAATTGATTCTCCTGCCTCAGCCTCCCAAGTAGCTGGGACTACAGGCACAGGCCACCACACCCAGCTAATTTTTGTATTTTTAGTAGAGAGGGGGTTTCACCATGTTGGCCAGGATGGTCTCAATCTCTTGGCCTCGTGATCTGCACCTCGGCCTTTCAAAGTGCTGGGATTACAGGTGTGAGCTACCATGCCAAGCCACTAAAGAGTTACTTAACTGAGGTGAGGGCAGGACTTGAGGAATAAATAAGAAACAGTGGCATGGACAGGGATTGAGGGGATACATTCCCACCCAGCTTCTGGCTTTCAGTAGAGAGAATAGCCAACTTGTCAAGAAGGGGGATACCAAGGAATAAATAGCCTGACCTCTGTCCTTCCACCCTCCTGTGTCCTATTCATGCTTTTGCCAAGATTTTGGCTTCTCCTCTGATTGATTTCACCCAACTTTTGGATGTTGGCAGGCAGCTATCTTATGTGCCCACGTTACATGGTCATGATAAAGATGCATTTCCTAAGGGAACACCAATGGATACAGCTCTGCATAGTATGCAATCGAGAGGCTAAATGTATGAAAAGCAAGGCCATGCAAATCACTCTGACACTGCTCTGGAACCATCACGGGGCCCTCCATTCTAGACTGCCAGTCCCACTAGTGAGCTGACCACGAAACTCACTGAGAGATTTCCAGAAGAAAATGACCTCTGGAAGGAGAAATCCTTTTTTCAAGTTTCTGTAAAAGAAGAAGATGGCATCCCTTCGGTGGAGCCCAAAGGGAGATCAGGCAGTTGGCAAGAGAAGCTACTGTTATCATCTATGAAAGTTGCTTCCTGGGGTTCCAGAGGAGGGTACAGAAGGGAACAATGAGTCTGGTGGGACAGATGGAACACTTCTGCAACCCTGTCAATCCATATCTGACCCTCACTTCATGAAACCTTCCAGACAACCCACCCTGACAGATCCCTCTCTTCTTAGAGCTCATATACACCTTTCTTTGAGCATTTGACATTCATAACCCCAAATGAATGGTTTCTATGCATGAGTCATTTTCTGAGTAGATTGTCAGATCCTTGAAGGCAGGAAGGCAATGTGATATAGTGGAGAATATCCTGTGCTTTCAAATAGTTATGAAGATTAGAAAGGTAATCTAAGCAACTTCCTTAGTCTATTACTAGGTGTACACAAAAAGTGATGAACAGACAGATTTATGACTATTCATTATTCTTTTATTCTTCCTATCCTCCGCCATGCTGAACATATACCTCCATTACACACACACCCAGAAATAAAACTCAGCACTTGTTATGCATCTTCCATGGGTTATTTACTATGTAGAATTTCATGTACGTTATTGGAATGCTTCTCCAATTTAGTTATGCACAGAATCCCTTTAAAGTACAGACAAAAGTCTGACATATTCTTTTTAGTATGATTTTAAAAAAATATTTGGAAAGAAAAATTCTGTTTTACCACCCAATGCTTATTGCTAACAATCTACAAAATAAATTAATAACAAATTAAATGTAAACAAAACCAGAGTTAATTAAATGCAACAGGTGATATAATTTTCATGAAACTGATTCAAAACTTACTACACAAAAGCGGTATTCAGTGCTGCTGTACAGGTATGGTTCACCATGCCTACACGTGGTGTGGTGACTCAAGTGTCTCACAATTGCTCCCCATTAATACTAGGCACCATGAAGTCACTTGGCATTGATGCGACAGCAGTGCATCATTTTAATTTCCCTTTTATTCTTTTTTCACTAGTAGAGCCAATCAAATTAGTATTAGACAGTGCAAACTTGGTTTGCAATAATTGGCATTAAAGTGCAACGGCAGTTTTTTGTTTGTTTGTTTGTTTGTTTTGGAGACAGAATCTTGCTCTCACACCAGGCTGGAGTCCAGTGGTACAATCTCAGCTCACTGCAACCTCTGCCTCCCAGGTTCAAGCAATTCTCCTGCCTCAGCCTCCCAGGTAGCTGGGACTATAGGCGCACATGCCGGGTGAATTTTTGTATTTTAGTAGACAGGGTTTCACCATGTTGACCAGGATGGTCTCAATCTCCTGACCTCGTGATCTGCCTGCCTCGGCCTCCCAAAGTGCTGGGATTATAGGCATGAGCCACTGCACCCAGCCCAGTTCTTTAAATATAAAGAGCCATCTGGATAATGCAGAAAGTGCTTCATCAATTTTATTTTAGATTGTCATCGCAATGAGAGCACATGGTTCAAAAGTTCTAGCAGCAAAGACCATTTTCCCACCTTGCCCCTGGATATAGCATGTGGTACAGACATTTTTTAATCTCAGCTTGCGTCAGGTGATATCATGTATTTTCTATTGGAGGACATTTAGGCTTGGTGGTGCAGGGGCGGGTGTTCAGTCACTTACCTAGGTTCACTCACCTAGTAAGTGATGCAGTGAGACTCGTATTCAAATGTGTGAGTCTCTACATCCGGTCTTTTGGCTGATTGGTCTCATCTTTGATTATAATTGAACTATTAATGCCACATTGACACATATTGGTGATGAGAGATGGAGAGGATGTTGAGGAAGAGATAGGAGGAGAATAGAGAATGAAATATGCTTGGCCAGAGATGGCAACATAAACCCCGTCCACGGTGCCCTATTGTCTTGGGTGCTGCCATGGTTCGGTCAGGAGCAGTGGTGAGTCTGGAGCCCCATGGATGCTACATAGCCACACAGAAGAGGCAGACCTCTAAGTGGGGCCACTCTTGGCACGTCCATGTTGAACTCGGCAGCAATCAACTCTTGGCGAGTTGAAATAATGAAGAGGAAAGTTCTAGGTTGCTTGTCATCATTTAATCTATGCACCTAGTTCTTGGCATTTCCTATTTCCTGCTTTTGGCTGAAGCTCAACATTCTTTCCCAAAATCCTTTCTATCAATCCTTTTGGGATTCAAAGAGTTGTGAGAATGATGACCTCAGTTCACATCCACATTCTACTGGGAGAGGACAAAGCTGGGGCCCTCTTTGGCTTCAGGAATTAAAGGAGGTGGTGAAAGAAGTATTGTCAACCAGCGTTTTTACTGCAGAAAGCCATGGGGGTGCTGCTCATCTCTCCAAGCTCCAAGTGATAAGAATTTAGGAAATTAATAAATTTCCATAACTAATAAGCACATGTGACCAACTCTCACTCACCAGGATCTGATAGACTAGTACTTAATACGACTTTTGAATAGCTTGCATTTCCTGATAATACAGATGTATCTGCTATTAAAATTCCAGTCTTCTTGTAGCAAAGTTAACTTTTTGTTATTCTAGAATGGCAAATTGAGTCATGTGAAGTTTCGGGAATCACACACACATCAGGTAATGCCATAACAAAAGTCCTTTTTGCCTGCCATATATTTTGAGGACAATGAAACCATTCAATCATTGCCCAGAATGATAATTATCTTTTTGGACACATGACCTCATATTCCCAATCTATTAAGCACACAAAATCTGAAAATGAGTGGTATTAGAGATCCTATTGAAATGGATACAAGGGAACTGAAACAAAATAAAGCCAGCTTTAGTTCTGTAATCCCTGAAAAAAATAAGTGCTGAGAGGATGGGTGACTTAGGACACTTAGAAAAGAAAAACCAACACAGAAAAATAACATAGTAGATCCACATGCCTTTTGACTTACTAGATGTCTCGACTTCATTGCTTCACGGCACATCAGCTTGGGGTCAAGGTGGGGAGGGGAGTTGACCTAGCTGTGGGTAACAGTTGTGATGGCCTATGACCAAATTTCACAGTAAAGTGACTAGTATCCCAACCTCTCCTCTGTTCTGTTTTTTGTTAGCAGCCTACATAGACATTTAACATTTTCTGCAGGAGCCAACTGACAGAATCATTAGCTACATCAGAAACAGCTGCTTCCAGTAGTTTCACCTTCCTTCTAGGGGCAACCTCATCCAGAGTCTTAGAACCTCCTTTTTTAAAGACCCAGGTGCAAGTCACGCCAAGGTGGGGTGTGTTAGACGTTGTGTGGCCATGCAGCATAACTTCCACAAACTTTCTTCACTGACATAGACCCACTGGTGATTCAGGTGAGAATACAGGTTACCGGGATCTCTCCAACTTAGGTCAGGACCCTGCCTTTCTCCAACTTTCTCTGCAGAGAAATGTGAATCTTAATTCAGAACATATTCTTCATAGGAATCTTCATGTCTGTGTCCTGAACCCCACATTCCATAGCTCCAAAGGTCATTGTTTTTATCTCCTTGAAGGACTAGAAGTGGATTCTCAGGCAAATTGAAACCTTGCGCAGGGCCCAGAAGGTCTAAGGTGGGAGTGCTGATCAAGTGTCTCTACTGCCCATCTTTTACCCCTCTTATGCCCCCTTACCTCACCCCCCTCCTCCAGGGACCCAGATTAAAAATGCTTCAGAGCAGGAAACCTGGTTGACGGATTGATCAATCAACCAACAAGTATTTATTGAGAGCACCTAATTTTTGCTCAGCAAATGCTGACGGGAGCAGATGGTGTGGTGACAGGTAATGGAGGAGTCTTCAAAGTCAGCTAGAGGACTCAAAACGGAGGCTCAACTCACCGTATCTTCATTCAAGGGATAGCAATTGAACACCTACACACAAGCTGTGCAGCATGCTTGGAAATGGAAATAAAGAAGGCAGATTAGACTTCTATCCCATGGAGTTTATAGTTTATCAGGGTTATAATTTTTCTAAGTAGTTGATAAAATTAACGTGAACTATAATTGGAAAACAGACTGCTTAGGCAGCCTATGGTGGTCAAGGAAGTGAGGACATTTAAAGTTGTTTTTATGTTTCTGAGGCCTGGAAGGGTACGATCAGGCAGTGACTGGGGAATCAAATTTCAGTAGCAAGATGGATTGAAGAATGGACACTGAATAGAGTCTTCTCAAAATTCCCGTCCTCCCAGAACCTCAGAATGTGAGATTATGTGTAAATAGGGTCTTGGCAGATATAATGAAATAAAGATGAGATCATAATGATTTAGAGTGGGTCATAAATCCATAAATCCAATGACTAATGTCTTTGTGAAGATACAGACACAGACAGAGGTAAGAAGGAAAGATACTGGAGCGATATGGCTACAAGCCAAGGAACGCCAAAGATTTCTGGCCACTACCAGCTGCTAGGAGAGTCTCATGGAATGGATTCTTTCCTAGAACCTTTGGAGGGAGGACGGCCCTGCCAACACCTTGATTTCAGACTTTCAGCCTCTGGAGCTACTGGGAATAAACTTCTGCCATTCTAAGTCACCCAGTTTGTGGTCATTTGTAATAGCAGCCTTGGGAATTGAATGCAAGAGATAACTGCCTGGAGTGAAGGAGGTTCCTGCTTAAAGGATGTAAGAGTGCTACTCTGGAAAACGAGGGCCCAGGCGAGAAAGAATGGCAGGCAGGTTTCTATTTGTATGGCTGTGTACAAGATAATAGCTGAAGACCCTAATGAAACAAACAGAGTACATCTTTTCCATTTTGTTTTATAATGAGCAAGCCACCTAAAAGAGCATGAAGGGAAAAGATTGAACTTCTCAAGGCGTGTCTCCACTTAGGGGACAGAACGAAAAGGATTAAGCAAGGGAGAAAGTGAAAGAGTTACTGACAATATTCCATTCAACTCAGTAGATACTTACCAAGCCTTGCCTACTCCATACCCTAAGGAACGTACAGTGTGAGCTGGAGGCGAAACTAGAGAATTTAAATCCAAGGGATATAGGCAGTGATTGAAGTAGGCTGAATGAATGGAAACAGTAAAGACAAAAAGAAACAATTGTCCCAGTCTAAGGATAGTCAGGGTGTCTTTGTAGAGAAGATGACATCTGTAGGGAGGCTGAAAGGATCCTTCAGGATTGGATAGCAGATAAAGGCAGAAGAGAGAAGAAAGCCCAGAGTACACCGTCGTATCTCAAAGCTCCTTGAATAGTCGCCACATCTAACTCTGGTGCCTCGTACAGCACACAAAAGCACCCAGAAATAGTGGAGTGACTGAATAAATGAATGAACTAGTGAAATGACCCAGAAACCAAGAGAGGAGAGCACTTTGTCAAGGAAGAGTGGATCATGAACATGAAAAAAACCCAGAGAGAGGCTGAGAAACACAAGTTTGAATGCCAAGAAATGAAAATATCAATGAACCTTGAAGAAATAGGAGCTTAGGAGAAGTCAGAGGCAATTCCTACGAGTCGAGAAGAAAAGAGAGAGCTGTGAGGAGGAAAGCTTGTGCTGATGAAGCTTAAGGAGTACGGCCGAAAAAAAAAATTAGAGAGAGGTTAATAAAGACTGTTTGTCAATTAACGCAGGAATAGAAATTAAATACCACATGTTCTCACTTGTAAGTAGGAGCTAAACACTGAGTACACATAGATACCAAGAAGGGAACAACAGATACCAGGGTCCACTTGAGGGTGAAGGGTGGGAGGAGGATGAGGATCAAAAACTATCTGTTGAGTACGATGCTATTACATGGGTGACAATATAATCTATGTGCCAAACCCTTGCCACATGCAATTTACTCATTTAATAAACTTGTGCTTGTATCCCCCAAACCTAGAATAAAAGTTGGAAAGAAAAAAAAAAAGAGTGTTAGAGAGGCAGATTGTGTCTGAAGGTAAAGGATAAGGAAATTCGAAGATGTTGGAGACAGGAGTTGTACAGTTTCTCAGGAGCCAGGGTAGATGAATAAATGAAACAACCAACGTGTATTGAGCACCTACTACATGCCAGGCACTAAACTAGCTATTTTCAGAAAAATTTTTTTAAATCATCTGGAAGCTACACTTCATGGGAAGTGTTAGTTTTAGAAAGAATAATGGATCTCCCTTTAATGATAGGGTCCGAGGAGACAAATGAATTTTATAAGGAGATGGGTGGAAGAAGGCATCTCCTCATTCGTCAAGTAACCACTGGGTATGCCCTCTGTGCTGGACACTCCACAGATGGCCTCAGACATATTACCTGATGGGAACCTTATAGCACCCCTAGAATGTTCTGTCATCATTCTCATCTTAGAGACAAGGACTTATAGACAAGCTCTGTGAAGTCTTTGCTGAATTATTTCAATACGCAGGTAATTACTGGTAAAACGATTTAAAGCTGAGTACGTCTGCACAAACAACTACATTTGTCTCAGCCTCAGTTTCTACATCTGTATAACTTTTCCTCCCATGGCTGCTGTGAGGTTGGAGCAAGGAAAAAAATGCTCACTAAACAGAAGTTCTTGTTTTTAACCTTACTTTAACTCTTTGGAATGAAGCCATCAAGTCCTCGCTACACCCTCACCCCTCTGCCAACATTCCCCATTGCTTCTCAGAATTGAAGACTTCCTGGAGCCCCAAAACAGGTGTCAGCAGTATTACCACATCAGATCAATCTGTAAGCTTGGGCCTGAGAGGTCCGCTCTTTGCTCCAGAAAAGAAGCCATATTGGGAAGGCAAGCTAAATACGGAACATGACCCCAAAGCAAAGCATGTCTCTGAAAGGGATAATGCAAACTGAGACAAAGGTTTCACAGATCAATAGGATACCTTTAAAGGTCCACTGATGAGCTAGACTGCAGGGGTGCTCCTCTTCTATAAAAGGAAAATAAAATGGATCAATAAGAAATGAACACTGATATTAAATGGCTGAGATATACTTTCTGCTACCAATGGCTCTTCTCCAAGCTGGTTCTCTGGTGAGACTTGTTTATTCCCTTCCTACCCTCTAAGATGAGCTCCCAAGTTGATGGAATAAGATAAATAGGCCTGGAAACAGCCCCCCAAAAACGGCTGCACTAAGGCCATATAGTATATCTAACATATCTACTGGTTCACATAAAAAGAAGTAATTTGTCTGAATGCCACATGTTGCGGGTAGGAGGAAAATGTGTGCTTTTTATTAAAACTCAACCCTTCACCCCCTACTCTTCAATCGATTTATGTCTGTGTATTAGCAGTGTGGTGCATTCTAAGTAGTTTTCTGGTGCATTTTAAGGATTCATCTACCAACTCTGTGATCTTGGGCAAATGATTTAACCTCTGAGTCTCAGCTTTCTTACCTGTAATTATGTCAGGATTATCATGATAAAGTAATAGAAATAATTATTGTCACCTTCCTTATTCCTACATTCCCACCCTATCACCGCCCAAACAACTAATATCAAAAGGGCCTGTCCACGTGGCTTTACAGGAGAAGATTTAAGACCCAGCAAGACCAAATTTATTAGTGAGGTTGTCTTGAGCAAGTTGTGAATCTTCTCCGATCTTCATGCAATTCATCATGGACATGTACAACATCTTTTCTGATTATTTTGAAGACTGGAGAAGACGTGTATATCCCTAAGCACAGTGTCTAGTACAGAATCAGGACTCAGTATGGGTCCTTCATCTCTGACTCTAGTCTGTGACAGTGATAGACTAACATCTTGGTGACCCCAAATGGACCACTAAGAGTTCAAGCTGACTCTGAGAAAACCAAAAGACAGACCAACTGAAGGATCCGTTTTTGGGAAGGAGAGAGGATGGAAAGCCACATAATCTGGTTCAGCAAGAAACTGAGAGAGGTCTGGGCAGGTTCAGCCCTCTTGAAGAGAGACCATCCCACCGCTGCTACCTCACCTCCTTTCTTCTGCTCTAGTGCAGATCACACAGCTTCCCCCCTCAGCTGACTGGGTGCCTGTGGGCATGCAAAGTGATGAAGGGCTTGTTGTGCCAGCACACAGCACTGGCTGCTTGGGGGGTTTCTGTCTCCCCCACCCAACCACCTCCGCCCTCACCTTGCTGCTGACATTCTGGGCTCCCTGCATTCGTGGTGCAGGATAGCAGGAACCATGGATCAAGATGACTCCCCTCTGCCATAGGCATTGATTCATTCAACACTAACTGAGCCCCAACTCAGTGTCCACGTCGTGCTGGACAGCAGGGGCCATGAGGCAAATGAGACAAAGTCCTTACCCTGAGGCCATCCTACATTGGTCAGTAATCATGGACATCACAAAATGCCCTGCTCCCTACCACTTCATTTTGCCTTAAAGGGAAGACTCTTGAGAATTTGCAATTCTATCCCATATTTTTTCAATAACTCCTTAACATCTTTTTGCCCAAAAACTCTTATCCCTGCAAAGCCACCCTGAATTCTGAATCCTGCACACCTCACTTATTTCCCTCACCTCCTTGAGTCTCTTCCCTCCACACTCTCCCCTCCTGATTTCTTGTTCTGCAATATCTTCTTTCCCATGTTATACTTGGATTTTTTTCCCTTCCTCTTGTCTCTGCTGCTCAGTGGCCATTTTTCCCCAGTGGAGGGTGGGGACATTCTCTTTCTATGTCTCTGTTTATCTCTACTCTGAATAAGTCAATATGCAACAGTCTGGGTGTCCAACTCATCCTCCCACAGAAGGGATTCTCTTTAGCCTGACAACCTATTATACTTGTGGGTGGGTGGCCTGCATTTTGTCTGGGTGAGGCATACGCAGATTGAAAAAAAAAATTGGCAGGCCAGATCCTTTTTCCCACTATCTAATAGCAAATTCTTTCACTATAATATTTCTTGTGGTATTCTAGTTGCTCTTATCACACACGTTGCCAGATTCCTTTGGGTTCTCTTATATCTCCATTTTGAAATCCCCTTTAGGAATTATGTCTTCACTACATGTTTTTATTTTGAACATAAAGAAAACCTCTATGTGTCCATTTCTTTCTCTTCCACCTTTCTTTTCTTCACATACTAATGCCTTAGAAATTGGAAAGGGACTGACATCTGCTGAATGCCTGTATGTGGTCGATGTTACAAAACACTTCCATGGATATAGCTCATGTAGAAGAAATTAGCCTCATTTTAACAGCGAGGGAACTGAAGAGAGAAAGCTTCAACCATGTGTTCTAGCTCACACATAAGAACATGAAAAGCCTCCAGGACTTCATGCTATCTGTCCCTTGAAATGTATACATATGGATGACATATGCAAACACATGCAAACCCAGGCAGTTGGGACCATGTGACATTCATTATAGAAAGTGTTTCTTTAATTATCTCTCATTCCTGATTCCCACCAAAGGTCCTCGTAAAGGGTTTAGAATTACTGTCTTCTAAGTGATTCTGTGTGCAAAGTTGTACAATCAAAAGGGTACAAATTTGAGCAAATCTAGGGCAGAGAGTGCACCCAGAATGCCTGAGATCAAATCCCAGCTCTTATTATCTGGGTGTTCTCAGGCTATGGGGATAACAGGACCACTTTCCTCATAGGGGTGCCATGGGTCTTTTCTCCTTGCTCCCTCCTCCTAAGGACTTGGTGAGGATTCTAATCCAGGTCAGTGTGTGTGAACCACATAAACCATTGTTTAGCACATGGCAAAGCTATCAAAATGTACACTGTTGATTTTATTATCCGTGGTCTTGTTGGCCTTACCACTTGTTAGCCATGAGACCCTTGGATACCTCGCTTGACACCTCCAAACTTTTTTCCTGTTGGTAACACAAGGGTAATACTTCCCACATGGAAGCTTTGCTGTGGATCTCTGACCAGGTAAGACATGTAAAGGCACTAACCTGGGGACTTACTTGTACCTGGTACTTTCTTGCTTAATACATGCCAGTTCCTTTTTTTTACTAAGAGAGCTCAAAGCACTGCTATTCACTTAGGATCGATGGAAGAAGCAAGAAGAAGAAAATAAAGGAAAAAGTGAATATTGGGGCTAGATCAGGCTGAATATCAGCTTCCTGAGGACAGTTGCTACTAAAAGGTGGTCTGTCCTGAGCAATCAATTGGAGTTCACCCTACCCCTTTCCCAGGAGGTCCCCCAAACTGCTTGGTGAGTGATGCTACAGATGTGGCTTCCTTATGGGCGATGATGTTGATGGAAAAGATAATTCGTGCCTGCATTGAGCTCTCTCTGAGTCACTCCAGGGCCCAGTGATGAAGAAAGAAAACACTTCTGATCAATACCACATTTCCAGATTTCATTCGAATTTTTAATAGTTCAATGTTGTTTTGAAAAGCAGCATCAAGCATGTGTAAGTTTTTGGAGACAAAGAAAAATGTAAGCAGCCAACCTTTGAGTTTGGACATGAGGACACTCCAAATCCTCTGAGAGATTTCTCTCTTTCCAGAAGCAGTGAGGCGCACTGTTGCTGTGACACGAGATAGTGCTGCCCCCAAGGTGTCTGGAGGCTGAGGCTCTCCCTGTTTTACGCAGTTGGGCTCTTTGGACATCATGTGCTTGGGTTCTGCATCTTTTACCAAATTCTACTCATCTAACCTTTATAGTCATCAGGTTCTGTAGATATTTTACTCAAATGTCTACTTGTCTCCTTATCATTTCCATCCTTTGCCAAGCAAGCTCCCCTGAAGGACACCAAGCCAGATGTATCTATTCAAAATTTAATGTGAGCTGGGCACAGTGTTGGTGCACACTTGTTGTCCCAGCTGCTAGGGAGGTTAACGCAGGAGAATCCCTTGAGCCCAGAAGTTCAAGATCAGCCTGGGCCACACAGCAAGACCCCATCTCCTTGAAAAATTTTTAGGAAGTCAAAATGTGAGACTCACTCCTCCCTGTCAAACACCTTCATTTTCTTCCCATTGATTCCTCGGCATCAAGTCTCTGCTCATCTTAAAAAATACCATTTGCATTCTCATCCTCCCTCACTCTAATTCAGCTTTCCAGTCTTCTTTGTGGGTTTCAACCACTATGCAAAGATTTTGTATACTCACACAGTCTCTTCGTTTAAAACATTCCTAGAGCCTGGACAACTCCTCCCCAACGCCTGTACAGACTGGTTATTTTAATTCACTCACATCTTGGCTTACCTGTCTCCTACCCAGATACCTTCCTTGACAAGCCTACCTCAGGATACTGCTTTTTCAATTGACAATCGCTATTCAAATTCTCTCACAGCCACATTACTTCTTTCTGCAATTTGATTATGAATGATTTTGATTTTTTACTCGCTTTTAATCTATCACCCCCTCTATGATGTTTTGTTTGCTTCTGACTACCCATTACAAATGGCACACGGTAGACACTTAATAAATATGTGTTGAATGACTGCACGAATGACTGCTGTGAAGTGAATCATTTGGTGGGCAGGCAGTTCTCCTTTTTTGTGTGAGGGTGATGGTGGCTTTGTACACCCATGTGTGCATTTATGAGAATGGAGGAAGGCTATTCTGGAGCTTGGATTGCTCCCTGCTGAAACACTTCAGTGGTTCCCCATTGCTCCTTGGCTCAGCTCAGTTTGAAAACCTTTTCAGGAGCAGATTCTGCTTTCTTTCCTCCCCCCTTTCTCCCATTTCATTTTTCCACTCCCTCATTTGCAACCTATGTAATGTGTATGGATGCCCACTTGGGCTGGCCCCTTCTGTTCTGAATTCTCTACCTTGCTGATGCCAGAATCGTTTCATGTGAACCCTGCTCCAGAGAGTCTTGTCTGAAGCTCCAGTTCATCCTCTTAGATGAGCTGGGTGCCTTCTTTTTGTGCTCCCTGCACTTTCCACCTTAACCCATAGTCTCCCAAATGGGGTAACTCAGGACCTTCTTTTGAGTAATTCGGAAAAAAAATTTATATACTTTTAAAAATTTATAGTTTTGTATGCTTTACAAGATGCATAAAATACTAGCATGCCATTGCATATATATTACTTTCAAAAGTGGTACTATAAATGTATGTAGAGAGTATAGGTTCAAAAATTTATTACAAGGGTTCATGGTCAAAAAGGTTTGGAGATCATGATGACACTATACTTTTCATACTGCATGGGATTTGTCTGGATTTTGTGTCTCTTCAAGACCTTTCAAATAACTCATAGGAGAAGAAACACCATAGGTGCAGTTGCCTGACAGTGATACAGGGGTGCTTTAGATGGTGCACCAAAAAAAGGTCACTAATGCCTGTTCAGAACTCATTGTCCTTTGAATTCTCTTTTATTCTTTCTCATTTAAATAATGGAGAAAAAACATCTCAGCCATATGTCAGTGTGTTTCTAAGACCTCAGGGTTCCACTTGCTAGTGTCCCTTTTTAACAGGGAGAGCAAATTTTAGGCTCAAGCCCTTGAAAATGCCTCTTATCTAACTAAAACCCAACAATTCGCCTTTATTTTAATTGTTCCTTTCCATTTGTGGTCAGTAATATTGCTACAATATTTAAAACGATGATTTTTCTCTTTCTAACTAGGCGGTTTCTTAAAATAAATTTATTATAAAGAGTGAGTAAATTTTAAAAAACTAAGCAAATTATAATACAGGTGAAACTAGATGTTTCAATTTCATGTAAGTTTCAGTAACACAATAATATAGTCAACATGATCTTTGAGATATAAATACCTTGCAAGATTTTTGGCTCTGGCCACGGCAAAAGGGGTGACTATTGGAAAGTTATTCTCTGAATCTGACTGTAAAGGGGATGAAAATACTTAATCTGTAGAGGCTTTCGAAGATGAGCATTCATTTATTTAAAGACATTTCCCAATGCCTGCACCTGATCAATAACATATATATGTTTATGCAATGAGCAAATGGATGAATATGAATGGAATAAACCTGGATAAATAAATCAAGAACCTGGATCCTCCTCAACATTCCCATCCTTCTTAGCTGGAATGAGTCAGATTCTGGAGAGCTCCATTCTCTCTTTCACTAGGGTCCCATTTTCACAGTCAGTTGACATTTACCCAGGAGACCTGAGAAAGTTAATGAGTTTTGCCTAGTGCCTTAATTCTCCTTTGCAGAGATTAGTGCGAATGGAGAATGGAATGTGCATGAGACATGGACTGATTTTGTGGCTCTGCTGGAATTTTGTTGGAACTTCACTCCCCATATAAGTAGTTCTACATAGTTCTATATAGTGTGTTCTACATAGAACTTCTCTCTTGGAAGTTGATGAGTTCTCGATACAAGTAAGTATTCAAGACTAGAAGAGATGAACAGGTGACCCAAGTCTTGACTTTTTGCTTCTCTAAGAAACATCATGTTCACCATCCTGAAAACACATACACATTTGAAGGCATCTCTAACCAAGTCTTCAAAGCCTATTTCTAGAAGCTGTGTGTAGGCTATGCAGACATTACTCCACAGGGCAGTGTGCAGTTGTGCCCCTATCTAGCACTTAACAAACACAACTATTTTACTTTTATTTCACATTGAAAGCCATGTTTTTAAGAAGTCAAGCCACCTAAGCGCTTATAAAAATAAGCAAATGAGCTGTTTCTTTTCACATTGTTTCTCATTTCGTTTTAGTAGTCTATCTCAAGCTTCTTTCAATGAGACTTGGAATCTAAAAAGCAAATGTGGAAACTTCCAGACTTCCCAGGACACAGTATCACTTCTGTTGCATTCTGTTGGTCAAAACAATCACGGCAACAGCTTTGATTCAAGGGAAGGAGACACCCTGTCTTGATAGAAGTAGTGGCATGAGTGTACAGGAATGGGAGGAATTGCTGCTGGCTGTCTACGTAGACAATCTAACACACACACCTAATCCAACTCATGAAATGTAGGACTCACTTTTGCTAAACACCAGGCTCAGTATTAGCATCAGCCATACCTGATTTCTTCAAGGAATGTCTGTGGAGACTCCATAGGATCTCCAAGGATGAGGGCCTCATGTCCTTCCATTCTGCTTTTGTTTCCATTTCCTTTGAAGACAAATGTAAAAGAAAGTGGTTTCAGATCACAAGTACTCATATGTTTTTGTATGACAGGAAGACTTTTGTAGGTCTGTATGTGTCCTTGTACGTGTGCACATGTTCATGTACCCATGCATGTATATCTGGCAGGGGAGATGAAGCTCATTTTAGACTTTACATTCAGATCTTAGCTATCCTGTGATGTCTCGTTCTCAATCCAGCTTTTCCTGTCACTGACCCTTTGCCCAGACCATCCTTCACGCATGACTGACATGCCTCATGCACAAGACCATGTCTTTGCTTTTCTGTAATTAGCAGATCAAGGTCCACCTGCTTTATGCTCTTCATAACGATTCTTCCAGCAAAAACAAGTCTAGCATTCTTGACCCTTCTCTATTCTGAAAAATGAAAGAAGATGGGTAAGAATTTGCTAGATAGAGATCAGGTCATGAGGCAGAGGAGCAGGCTGTGTAAAGTTTCAGAACTGGAAAAGAGAAGGCAATGTAGCTGTAAGTCAGGATGTCAGGATTTCTTTTCTGGTTTAACGTCCCAAAGTGAGACTTCTGTGGGTTTGTGGGCAAAGATGAAATGGGCCTTCTGTAAAAAAAAAAAAAAAAAGGTGTGTGTTTGTGGGGGGGTTGCTATACATAGAGAATAAAATGCTGAGGAAGAATTTGAGAAAAAATGACAACATAAAGGAATTGTTTACATTTGGAGATTTATATGTTTTAACTTGTTTTTAGCAGAAAATATAAGCACTAAAATGACTATAACACATTTCAGTGTCCTTAGCAATGAGTTCTCCTTATTACCTGCTCAAGGCTTCATCTGTCAGAATATAGCCAACATCATTTAACCAAAAGGGGGAGAATTTTCTAGGTAAGTCAATACATGTATTACTCCATTCATCAAATACAGAGATATCACTTTTTAAACACTGCACCTTAGAGAACCATACATCTGTGACTGCAGAAACCAGTATAATCTCCCTCAAACTACAAGCAGATATTACAAAGTAAAAACCTCCTTTCAAAAATAAACCCTGATCAATGACACCAAAAGTTGGTTCTTTGAAAAGATCAACAAAATTGGCATACTTTTAGCTGAACTAGCCAAGAAAAAAGAGAAGACTCAAATGACTAAAATAATAATTGAAAGTGGGGACATTATTACCAACCTTACAGAAATAAAGAATTAAAAGAGACTATTATTAACAGTTGTATACCAACAGATTAGATAACCTGGATAAAACAAATTTATAGAAACCTGTGAACTATCAAAACTGACCAAAGAAGAAATATAAAATCTGAAGAGATCTATAACAAGTAAATATATTGAGTCAATAATTAAAACCAACCAACAATCCAACAAACATTTCTAAAAACGGAAAGTTGAGGATCATGTGGCTTTATGGTAAAATTTACCAAACATTTAAAAACATATAACATCAATTCTTCTCAAACATTACAAAAAAATAGAAAAGGAGGGAACACTTCTCAATGTATTCTGAGGCCAATATTAGCTTGATACCAAAGTCAGACAAAGACATCACAACAGAATAAAATTATAGATCAATGTTCCTTGTAAACACTAGTGCAAAAATCCCCAACCAAATACTAGTCAACCAAATCCAGCAGCATATTTAAAGAATTATACATCATTACCAAGTGGAATTTATCCTAGGAATGTAAGGTTGGTTAAAAATCAATTGATGTAATATATTATATTTATAGAATAAAGGGAGAGAAAGCCACAGGATCATATCAATAGATACAGAAAAAGAATCGGACAAGATTCATCACTTTTCATGTTGAAAGTACACAATAAACTAAAAATGGGAGGGAACTTCTGCAACCTGATAAAGAGTTTCTATTTAAATAAAACCTCAACAAATGTCATACTTAACACTGAAAGATTGGGCATTTTATTTATAAGAAATAGGATAAGGATGTCTATCCTTTCCATTTTCAGTCAATATTATACTGGAAGTTCTAGTCAAAGCAGTCAGGTAAGGAAAAGGAAAAAGCACCCAGATTGAAATGAGAAGCAAAACTATCTCTATTGGCAGAAGATATAATTTTATATAGAGATAATTCTGAAGAATCTATTAAAAATACTATTAGAGCTAATAAACAAGTTTAGGAAAGTTGTAGGATACAAGATTAATAAACAAAAATCAGTTCTACTTCGATACATCAACAATGAACAATACAAAAATAAAATTAAGAAAATAATTTTCTTTACAATAGCATCAAAAAGATTAAAACACTTGGGAATACATTTAACCAAGAAAGTACAAGACTTATGCACTGAAAACTACAACACATTTTTTAAAGAAGTCAAAGATGACCTAAATAAATAAAAACACATCTTGTATTTGTGAACTGGAAAACTAGAAAATATTGTTAAAATGACATTAGTCCCAAATTAATCTATAGATTTAGCACAACTATAAAAACTATAACTGCTTTTTTTTTTTTTTTGCACAAATGCTCTGGCTGATCCTAAAATTCATATGGAAGAGCAAGGAACCCTGAGTAACCAAAGTCTAGAAAAAGAATAACGAAGTTGAAGGACTCATACTTTTAATATTAACATGTCATACAAAGCTACATTAATCAAACTTTGTGATACTAGCACAAAGACAGACATATAGATAAACAGAATAGAACTCAGAATCCAGAAATAAACCTAAATATCCATGGTTAATTGATTTTCAACCAGGTAAATGAGACCATAAAATGAGAAATAATAGTCTTTTCAACAAATGGTACTGGAATAACTTGACATCCACAAACAAAAGAATAAATTTGAACCCTTTAACTCACACCATATACAAAAAGCTGAAAATGGATCAAAGAATTAAATGTAAGAACTAAAGTCATACTATTCTTAGAAGGAGATATAGATATAAATCTTTATGACCTTGGATTATGTTATGGTTTCTTAAATATGACACCAAAAGTACAAACAACAAAAGAAAAAACTGTATAAATTGTACTTTAACAAAATTAAAAACTTTGTGCATCAAAGGACAGTATCAAGAAAGTAAAAAAGATAACCCACAAATGGAGGGAAATAAATATATTTGCAAACCATATATCTCATAAGGGTCTAGAATCCAGAATCTAAGATGAACACTTACAAGTCAACAATAAAATAATGATCTACTTAAAATACATACAACAGACTCGGACTTGAGTAGAAATTTATCTAAAGAAAGTATATCAATGGCTAAAACGCACCTAAAAACATGGTTAACATTATTAATCATCACGGAAATGCAAATGAAAACCATAATGTGGTATCAGTATACATCCACTAGGATGGCTATAATTAAAAAGAAAAAAGAAATACAACAAGTATTGGTGAGGATGTGGAGAAATTGGAGCCCTCATTCATTGCTGACAGGAATGTAAAATATTGTAGCCACTGTGGAAAATTTTGTCACTTCCTGAAAAATCTAAACACAAGGCTACCACATGACTAAGCACTACCACACCTAAATATATACCCAAAAGAAATAAAAAACATATATCCATGTAACACTAATAGACACATGCCATGGCAGAATTATTCATAATATCAAACACATGGAAAAAAATCCCAACTGTCTCCCAATCAATGAATGGGTAAACAAAATGTGGAATATCCATACAATGGAATATTATCCACTCATAAAAATGAATGAAGCACTAATACATACTACAACATGGATAAATTTTAAAAGCGTTTTAGTAAGTGAAAGAAGCCAAACACACAAGGCCAAATATTAAGTGTCTAGAATAACAAATCCACAAAAACATGAAGTAGTATAGTAGTTGCCAGTGGATGATGGGGAGGAAGTAATTGGGAAATAAGTAATTTCTTTGTAGAGTGATGGAAATGTTCTGAAATTAGTGGTGATGATTGCATAACATCGTAAATATATTAAAAATCGCTACATTGTACACTTTAAACTGAAATGGTAAATTTTATGTTATATGAAATTTATCACAATTTATAAAAATCACAATTTATAGAACAAAAATAATATATCACAATTTATACAGTCAGATAAGTTGAAATAATAACTCATCTTCCCTGATGTGGGAAGATGAGTTATTGACTCTTCCTCGAACTGGGAAGGAGACTTTCACAAGTTCTGGTTTCTCAATATATGACAAAGCAGGAACTGTGGGGGAGAGGATGCAAATGGCACCACCAGTGCACCTGGCCTTGGTTGGCTCTTAGGCTGCTTTTAGATTCATCAGCTTGCTTTGCATATTTGCATGTTATCCTCCCGTCTTTATTCTCACTGGACCATGAGTATCTCCATGCCAGGCACCATCTTCTGTTTAGTTCTATCAAGTTTTATTAAGTACACACTTCATGGTTAGCATTGAATATATAAAGATGGATACACAGTCCAGGCACTGAGTTCTGCTCCTTCCTGAGTCACACCCTGCCTCAGCCTGGCTCCCTCAGTGACCTCATACCTCTTCCTAATATCAGTCCATTTCCCCATCACCCTGGACAGGAGGTATCTGAGCTCGCTAGGTCTGTGTTTGGTCATCTTCCATGGGTCACCAGCCATTTCTGGTCTCAGGTAAAAGTTCCATATTGCCTCGAGTTGCTGCTGTCTGTCACTCAGTCTGTGTATTTCTCTCCATCTCTCTCTGTTTGTCTTTCGGCTGCTCAACTGGAAGACAGCACTCCAAACAGCAACCCATACCAGCCTTTCTCAGGAAGCTTTGCTTCCTGCCTTAACTCACCAAAACTTCCCTTCTAACTTGTTTTACTCTTTTGTTTCTAACTCTTGGGTTCTTCCCAAACACAGGACTTTACACTCTCATGGGACTGTCTTTCCTATCCAAAGAAAATATCCCCAACCCACATTTTTATATAACATGTGATGATTATAGTATCTAAAATGCATCAGAGCTGACTATGGGCCAGCCACTCTTTTATTCACAAGAGAGCTTGCAATTGTCAGAAAAACTTTAAGACTGAGACGCTACTACCTCCATTTTATAGATAAGAACACTGAAGTCAGGGAAGGAAGCAACATGCCATAGATACACGGCTGGAAAGAGGTATAGTAATCAAAGCCAGGAGTGTTAGACTCAGGAGCCAATACACATTTCTCCATCCCAATATTTCCTTTATGGACATCGAGACTGTCTTTAACCATCTTCCCCATACCACCATTTAAGTATGGTTTAATGGGCTGGGCACAGTGGCTCATGCCTGTAATCCCAGCACTTTCAGAGATCAAAGTGGGCGGATCAGGAGGTCAGGAGTTCGAGACCAGCCTGGCCAACATAGTGAAATCCTGTCTCTACTAAAAATACAGAAATTTAGCCCAATGTGGTAGCCGGCGCCTGTAATCCTAGCTACTCGGGAGGCTGAGGTAGGTGAAACGCTTGAACCCAGGAGGTGGAGGTTGCAGTGAGCTGAGATAGTGCCATTGCACTCCCACCTGGGTGACAGTGCAAGACTCTATCTCAAAAAAAACAAAAATGGCTTAATGGGTATAGAGTTTCTTTGGAGGTGATGAAAACATAGTACTGCAATTAAATAGTGATGATGGTCACATAATTCTGTGAATATACTAAAATACACTGAATTGTGCACTTTAAATATACATTTTATGGTGAGTTATATCTCAATAATAATAAAAGTAACCCATTCACACCCCTATTCTCCTAATGACTCAGCCCAGCTAGAGAGCAAATGTGAATAATTCATCACCTCTGATGGCTTTCCATCACACTTACAAAAAGTCCAAATGACTTTCAGACATTGAGCAGACTCTGAGGGCACCCGACCCTTGTCATCCAGCACTTACCCTTCCTGATCACACCTGCACAACAGCATCCCACTGTAAACACCTGCCACTCCTCCCCTAGGGATTGTGCCTTCTTCAGAAGAGCCAGAAAGTGACATCCCCTAGACGGCATCTCTCAGGGAGCCTAAGATGGGTGGAAGAGTAAGAAGCCCACTTTTCTCCAGAAGCAGCTCTGTACAGCCCCATGGACAGGCCCCGTAGGACTGAACCCTGCATGGGAGCCAGGTCAATAACACACCCTTAATTGGAATCTTTCCCTCCCTCTTACTCCCCACTCCCCTTACTGTGCCTTCCCAAATAGCTGTCTGAATTCAAACCTTCATCTTGCGGGTTTTCTTGTGGGGAAAGCTAACCCAAGACAAGGCTTTTTCGACACAGTGGCCATCTATCTCTTTGATTTCATGTCTTACAATTTACTTTCTATCTGACTGGGTTACACCCACAGTGAACTTCTTTTTCTTCCCAGCACACCAAATTCATTCCTCCCTTAGGGCCTTCGCGTTTGCACTTGGTGCTTTTTGCCCATACTGTTGTACACTGGTGGCCTCTTCTTGTTTTGTGGATACAGCTCAAATGTCACCCTCTAAAAGAACTCTTTCTTGAACTCTGCCTAAAATAATCTCAGTGCACCATCCCATACCCAACCAGACCCCATTTTGTTACTCCAGTGCATCTCCACCTAGCAGTATGTGCTGGAAGTCTTTGGTTCGCCCATCTAGCTAGACAGTATCCACCTTTCCCCACTCTATGCTGTGCCCAGGGAGGCTGATCCTTATGGACTAGACTAGTGGGTTTCCTGAATCTCAGGCTTCCAGCTGGATTTAGCTGAGGGAGGACAGTCAGGCAGCAGGGGTATGAATCACAATATTGATGTCCCCAGTGCCCGTTCTGCTGGGCTGCCATGAATCCATGGCAGGGACATGCTGCTTCTGAAGGTTGAGCTTGAATCAGGTGGTCGTTTCCTTCAAGCCTGGGTCTGGTAACAGCTCCCTACACCTGCTAGCTCCGGGGTACTGCACCATCCTTCCTCTGTTCACTCTGAACCTACTCACACCTTTATAAATAGTTCTGTAAGTTCTCCTTAATGATTCAGTTTGTGCCATGGGTTTAGGGGGGTGTGTATGTATGTGACAGAGAGTGAGAGACAGACAGACAGAAAGAGAGAGAGACCTGGCCATTAAACTCACAATTAAATTGTTTTTCTCATTTTCACCATTTACGTTTCTGTTGTCTAACACCCTCTACAACAATATAAACCCCACAAAAGGAGACACCTGGCTTTCTCTGTTCAGAGCACGACTGTATTCTCAGTAGCTAAAACTGTGCTAGGCATATTAGTCACTTAATTTTTTAAATGCATAATGTCATTTGGAAATTTTTAGTAAGCAAAGCTGCCATGTTGCTAATGGATCAGGTCACCTCCATTTCTTGGGGTGGCCCTCTTTTCCTAACCCTGTTGTAGCTTCCAGGCAACAAGGTTTTCTGAGTTCATGTTTTTTTTTTCCTTTCAATCCCTTTGGCCCTGGATGCTGTGACATAGGGTTGCGAATGAGTTTTTCTCTGGCATGGATTCAGCTATAAACTCCTTCTGTTACAGGTTAATAAAACCTAGGAAATTACCTCCAAACAGCCAGAAATACATTGTGGGAAAATGAGGAGACAGTTGAGAAATAGGGATTTGAGTTTTCAACATTTATGTTGGCTTTCACTCCTAATAAATATTTAAGTTAAATTGAATTTTACTTAACTTGATGACTATTTAACTTTAATAGTCATTGTTTATAGCAGTATTTTCAGCAAATTTTTAGTTAAGACTCTTCGGCTCTTAAGCAAAATGCGTGATCAGAAAACACCTTTCTCTTTCTACTATACATTTACAACTTGAAGTGTATTCATGTAATTGCTGTATGAAGCCAATTTCAGTTGTTTTTCCTTTGTAGAAAAACAGATGGAAAATAACTCCTTTGCATTTGGAACTTACTTGGTGTGATTTACTTCTTAGGATAAGTTAGAAACTGCAGTAGGCAGAATGGTGGCCTTTATCCAAGATGTTCATAACCTAATCTTCAGAATCTGTGACTATGTTACTTTCCTTGGCAAAGAATTGAGATGGCAGATGAAATTAAAGTTGTTAATCAACTCATTTTAAAATAGGAAGATTAACCTGGATTATCCAGGCAGGTCTAATCTAATAACAAAGGGTTTTAAAAGTGGAGGAGAGGGCAAAAGGGGAGCATATAGAGACATGAGGTGAGAAAGACTCAACCCACTGTTGCTGGTTTTGAAGATAGAAGAAGGGATCATGATCCCAGGAATCCAGGTAGCCTTTAGAAGCTGAAAAAGGCAAGAAATAGGTTCTCCTGAGAGCCTTCAAAGGAATGAAGTCCTGCTGACACTTTGATTTTAGTGAGACCCATGTCAAACTTCTAACCTCCAGAACTGCAAGATGATAAATCTGTTGTTTGAAGCCACCAAGGTTTTGGTAATTTGCTACATTAGCCATAAAAAACTCCCCAGAAAGTTAACTGCATTCTCCCTCTGGAAGGGTGGCCATAGTGTCTCTCTTCTACCCTAGATATCTTCATTTTTGCATGAAATTTCTGTCCAGCAAATATGAGCACAGAGTCACTTGGGTACATTTTTAAGTTTCCATTAAGTCATTTATTTTACAAGTATACAGTACATTCCAAGTATTCCCATCAAAATGGGAGGTGCCCATAAATTAAAGTAGATTTAATCTTTCAATTCCCAGCTCTTTTGCAAGAAGCAAAGAAGAGAAAAAATGCAAGCACCTAACATTGTGTTGAATATGGAAAGAGTATCCAAGGGCAGCTGTTCACTTTTCCCACCCAGCAGAGGTGGTGAGCTGCTGTGCCAGGGGTTAATACCCATGAAGAAGATGAGACCTGAATTGTGAGGGAAACGGTAGATACCTAAAACAGTATGTTATTTTGAAATTACATTTTCCTACTTCTTGCTTTCCTGCTTCCATGGTGTGAAGGGAGCTTGTGCTTCTCGGCGTGTTCCAGCTAGCTGAGATGCTCCGAGGGCGCCAAATGACTCAGTCTCTGGACTACTACCAAGGTTTTTTAGGACTGAATCCTGCTCTTATTTTTTAAGGAACAATGTTTAACTGGTCTCTGTGGCATGGTGTCAACTGACATCACCCTTTAATTGCAGACATGTCACGTTAGACTACCCCCAGTATTGAGGGAAGGATCCCAAGGCAAGTTAAGCATTATGACGGAGGCTGTTGGTGTATTTTTTCACATCCCTGGTCAAGGGGAAGGCCCATATTATGAGGATAGGTATATTGTGAGCCCTCTCAATCTGACCCCAAAAACGCTAAAGAAAGTCAAGTCACATTTATCAACCAGCTATGCAGCAGCAAGCCAGGATGAAAATCTCTCTGAAGGGTACATCGTTTTGCATTCATCTATTTTAAGTAACTCTTGTGAATCACATAGTGCTCAAAACATACCAAGCACAGTTCACACCAAAAAGCATTTTTAAAAAAATTTCTACTTGAGATTATGAATGTATGTGCAATGAATTCTGAAACTAAGTATTCCCATATGATTGCCTAGGGATTTTGAAATGTAATATCTACATGGAAGATGAAGTCATCTGCCCAGTGGCCTCTGAGTGAGCAAGGTCCTGTGAAACAGATCCTGCTCAAACTTGTTTTTAGTACCAGGAGACTAGGAGTCAATACAGAGAGAGCTGACCTTTGTTCGGGTCCTTTACGGAACTGTTGTTCATCCAGATCTGATCTCGCACGAAGTCACTGGTTGGCACCAGATGAGACATTCAACTTCTCTTTTGCCTGAAGAATAACACCTGACTTTATTATCTTAAAATGGTGAGAGTTGGTGATCTCTGATACTTGTGACAACAGAGAGGGGATTTGCTTAAGGACCCTGTGGGAGGTCTTACGAGGCTTTCTACTTCCTGGATAATGAACCTGACCAACCTGTAAGAGCCTTGAGGGAGGTGTGGAGATGAAAGCACATCAGCAGAAGACTTTACACAATGCTACTGGCGGTCTTTGGATTTTCCTGAAAAGAGAATTTAGTTCTCTGGCTGAGGGGCACCAATTTTCCCCCTTTATGGGCAGACAGGTGGAAGAATGTAGCACAGAAGCCAGATCTAAGTAGAAAGCCAAGATGGGAAAACCAAGAAAGCAGAGTTTTTGAGCCAGACATGGAATTGGGGCTATGGTGAGAATCAGATAGCAAGATGGCAGATCAGGAAGTGTTCATTTCAGGAAGGTTTTTCAAGACATGTACAATGTGCACTGTACTAATTTCATACAGCCTCTTCACTGTGGGGTTTCTTTTCTCAGTGTTATTCTGATGCCCACGTGTTAGCTCTTAGAGTTTCACGGGTATGATCTTCTGTTCCTAGGATATGACCGGTGAGCCCGGATCACCTGTGTGGTCTGCCCCTGTTGTATGCAGCTCTGCAATGAAGGAGTGAAGAAGCCAGAGATGGTGTGTGCATGAACAGGGAACAATTGCTTGGATGAGAACTGCAGCAGGAATGAAAGGAGAGCAAGGGTCATGTATAGCCTTTGTGATGGCTGCTTCAAATCACCTAACATTAGAGTTGTCAGTGTCACCCACTTAGACCAGGGACACTCCTCTTTGGCAGGATATAGTTTAAATACATTGGACATCATGTACTGAGAAGCTTGTCATTCTGCATCTCCATCAGAAAAATCATTGTCTTTTTCCAATACAGTAATACTTGATTTCAGGCAAAATACTAGGTACTTTCCATGTACTATTTCATGAATGTTTTCCTGACACGCTCTTTCAAAGAAGCTCAGCAAACAACCCAGTAATTTGGCCAGCGCTCTCCTGGATGATCTGGCTCTTTGTCTGTTTACAAAGGTATTGGATAAGGCTAATAATATGTATATTGTTTAAACTAAAGTCAGATTTGAAAAGGACCTTGAAATTCTAATGTTTGTGTTCTATACCTTTGCCACTCAAGATGACTTCATATTATCAGGCTAAAAGGAGATATCAAGACTGACAGAATGATCTCTGTCGAGTTCAAATAAATTGGTGAAAGGAAAAATAATTGTGATCCTCTCTCAGTTAGCTGTGTTTAGTTTTACGTAATCTTGCTATCTTCCTTAAGCTTAGGCGTGTCCTAGAAGAGTTTTCAAAGCATGGTTTTTGTCCATCTTACCAGGTCCACGTCTTTGAGTGTGAGACTGTAAATCTAAACTTTTAACCAACACTCCCAGGAACACCTACTCACAGAGAAGTTTTAAAATCACTGTTCAGGAGAATAATATCTTAAACTGCGAAACCAAAGGTCTCTTCCTCCTTCCTTCCCTCCGTCTCTCCCTCCCTTCCTCCCTCCTTTTCTCCTTCCTTTCCTCCCTTCTCTTTCCCTCTCCTCTCCTTTTTCCTGTCCCATGCTTTTTATTTCTTTTATGCTTTCATCACTTCTTTTCTCCTATATTTTCTGCCAAAGTTTACTTTTGTCCACATGCCACTTACAGCCAAGGTAAGTGCAATAAAATCAAATGTAGTTAGGTAGTTCGATTTAATTACATGATGAAAAAATGTATTCACCAGGCTTTCTTCAGCAAGAACAAGTTATTTAGAAAAGTTTCTTGGCAAGTACTTGGGATATGAGCTGAAGCCTCAAGGGGCCTTGATATGAACAGCAACGCTCTGTAGGGGGTAGAGAGGAATGTGTTTATTGCTCCTGAGCCGAGCGGAGGAGGAGGAGGAGAGATAGGGAGGTTGAGGCCCCGGAGGTGGGAAAGAATCAGAAAGATCAACTGGGAGGGGCTTACAAACTACAATGTGGCTATTCCCAGCACTTTCTCAAAATTTAAATAAAGTATATCAAAAGGCTTATAAGATTTAATTAGTGGAGACTTTGAGTCATGCAATGAAAGCTGAATTTTGTAACCAGGTTGACAGGAGAGAAAAACAGAAAATTCAGGGAGGCACAGAGAAGCAAGCAGGAGTGAACCTCAGGAACGCATGGATTTCTGGGAAATCCCAGGGAGGGCTTCAGCTTGCTTGCCCCAAGCCATGAAATTGGGATCTAAGCCAAGTTGAGAGATCTCTTAGGAACTGAGTGGCTGCATAATTTGTCAGAAAATCAGGACACATTTGAGAGTTAAAGGGCACATTTGAAATAATCATTTAAGGACAACAGGCATACACTGGGGAAAATGGCCATGCTACCTAGAAAGGCTTTTGATGTTTTGGGTTCACAGGAAAAAAGAAAAGGTTTGTGGAGGTGATTTAGAAGGTTTCCCCTAGACTAGGCTCAGGCTGGTAAGGACAAAGATGAAGTGAAAGAAATTTGACAGCAGCCGGAGAAGCTCAGGAAATGAATCACAGATGTCTCCACTTCTGTGAGAAGATTAATTTTCATGTGCTTAGGTAAAAGATGATAGCAAATTATGTTTTGATGGGAGTTAAGAGATGCCCAGGTAAATTACCAACACTGATAAAATAAAGAAAAAAAAAGAATAAAAGAAAGAAGGAAGAAAAGAAGAGAGAAAGAAAATGAGGGAGAAAGGAAAAATACAGTAAGGAAGGAAGGCAGGTAGGGAGGGAGGGAGGAAAGCAGGCAGTCAGGCAGGCAAGTTAAGAATGAAATAGGTTAGTTAGTCTGAGGCTGTTTTTCCCTGGCTGTTTTTCCAGGCAAACTTACTGCAGAATCTTCAACTTTGAGTGCTGCATCACAGAACTAAAACATGGCTATCCAACAACTGCTCAACTAAGTGGCAGGCAGTGTGGTAATGTGAAAAGAGATGAGGCTTTGAAATCAGGGAAGACTACCCTGCAATCCCAGGAAAACAAGATGGGAGCAAAACAGAGTTCGTCGCATGGAAGAAGAGCTGGTTGCAAGGAGAACCAGTTTCCAAAAACACCCTCTCTTTTTGCTTTCTACCACAGATTTTTTAAAAACCCTGTCTATTGTTGCATCACATGAAGATAGTCAAACAATATCACAACATTTGCAGGATTTCTTTGCAATGGTTTTCTTCAATTGTAAGCTTTATGGCACACATAGATTTAAGTGTGGGGGTGACAATGGTTTCTAAGGAACAGACAGTTATTCTCCAAGTAGCTAAAACCGAAGTTCAAGGGAAGGTCCCGTGACCTCTTGGTAGGAGAGATGGCACAGATATTGATGATGCTATATACAGAAAATCGTCACAAATAACATTTAAAAACCCTGACACATTCAAGTGGAAAAGCCATATGAAATGTCACAAGAGAGAACGTGCCAGGCTTGACATGCCGATTTGCAGCTAGACTTCTCACATGGGCAAGTTGATGTAGGACTTTCCTGGGGTATGTCTATCTGGACGAACAAAGGGAAGGCAGCTGGTCTAAATTAGATCACACCTGCAGAGGCCTTGTAATTGTGTGTGCAGATGAGGGGGAGGTGGAGAAACGAGATGGGTGAATCAAGTGAAGACAAGGGCCTATGGCCACAGTGGGTCACTACAGAACAGGGTAACCACTTGTTGAAGATGCCAGACTTGAACAATCGTGGTTTATATGTGTCAGGATGAAAACTGCCTTTGAAGGCCTTGCCTAGGTCTTGTCAAAGCTACAAGTTCTATGATTTCAGATCTGCAAGCAGTTTTCTGCTAAAAACATGACTATCCCCTTGGAGACGCAGTACCCTATTTTCTTGTCTGAGGAAAAATTACCTGGATGGGCCTTTTAGTGGTGGACATAGAAGGGAAGCATTGCCCAGGGTCATTGGGGAAAGCCTGGAAGGAGCCATGAAACTAAATACGCATTTTTAGAAGTTTGGTAACTTAAAATAGAATGTTTGGCTGAGCCATAGCTCTGTTTTCATTCTCAATATTTTGTGGCGGAACAGAAGTGGAAATTTTTTTCCATTGAGATTCCATTGGCGCTGTGCTTGTGAACAGGGGCTTGTCCTTGGTGGTATTAGTGTGTTTCTGTTATTATGTATAAGGTGGGAGATGGCTGATGAATGCTCCTGTCATCTTGAAAAGGCATGGTGAAAAACAGAAAGTAGACCGTCCTGGGCAAAGACCACCCTAAACCATTGGGTTGCTAACCTATGGGCAGAGTGCTTGAACATTCAGCGGCTCGGGCTTGGGGAATTGCCTGGATGTCAGACAAGTGCATTCGTATTACCTATTTAGCGTTGTGTGCGTGTGCGTGTGTGTTGGTGGTGGGTGTGGATGATAAGGGAGGGCATGCGTTCTCTTGAAGACAATGGAAACCACACTGTATCATCACAGATTGAGGTCAATACTAGGACAGAGATAAAAAGTTGGTCTTAAACATGCTGCAGGAAGCACAGGTCCCTCCCTCTGGATCCCATGGTGAGTAGGCATGGACTCTGGGACTAAGACGTGCTTGAGATCGTTGAATAGAGAACTGCAATCCCTGCATGGAGAAGCTTAGAATGCACATAGCGAGGCAGCTCTCTAAAGACCTCATGAGGAATCATCTAGGCCTGGGGCGGAGGTGTTCTAAACAGGCTCACTTCTAGCTGCAAAAACTGACAGGTTCTTGTTTCCTTTCATTTACAGCCCCAGATACAGTCAAATATTTCTAAAAACAAAATCAAACTCAACCAAGCAACCTCGACAGCAAAGTTCTAACTTTATGCAGAGGCGGCTTTGAAAGGGAGGGAGGGCAGCTCCCCAAAACCTGACCCCAGAGCCCAGCCTCACAGGATGAGCATCCACCTGAGGAGGGTGAGCAGAGGCTTCCACAGAGCGCAAGAGAAAGAAGGACGGGGCAGGAGCCACACAGATGCTGGAGAAGGTTTAGGTCACCACTACTCCCAACACACTAAGGAAGAGAGAGAGCCCATCCAGCCTGGGGAGCTACAGCAGCTCAGCAGGTGAGGTGTTGTCATTCATATTCAGCCTCTACTTTGGTGACCTCATTTGGACTTCTAAGTTGGTGCAGTTAATGCAACATACAAATTACAGCAACAACCACTGTGATGATGTAAAATAATGATATGATAACAGTAATACCATGATTGCTGTCTTTAAAACAAAAGACGTGCTGCTCATAAAATCTCTAACAATTGTAAAATGCTTTTCTCACTCTTCCCCTCCTATCTTTCTGAGCTGACTGTTCCCTGCAAATGAGTCATTTCAATAGGAATGTTAATGTATTTGACATGTGTCAACATCACCCTGAAAAAAAAAAAAGATGTTGGATTGTTTTACTGGCAAAGAGAACTGACAATGTGTGTGTTTGTCTGGGCCTTACACTTACGAGGCATATAAAAATCTAACATCTCACAGAATCCTTCCATCAGCCCAGGAGTCCACTCACCACCTACGTTCCTGCTGTCTCTCCTTAGAGCTAAAAATGTGCTCCTCATAGACTTGGTGTTCTTTCTTTCTTCAGTCAGAAACACTGATGGAGACTTTACTGTATGCACTAAATATCGACAATATGAGAATAAAGTGTCTACCACAACATGTGAAGTTAGTCATATAGAGACAATATGTACTAAATGCACTTGAAAATGTACTTTGTTCTTAGGTAACAAGTATAACCATTACATATAATGACATTGGTCATATATGTGTGCTGGCTGTATACTATTTTTAGACCCATTCCTTGGGAATACTGAATCCTGAAAACTGTATTTCCCCAATTCCTTTGGTAACAGGCTCCTGATTGGCTTTAGCCAATGGGAAGCGCTGGTTGGAGTAGGAAGGCGAGAGAAAGGGAGTAGCCGGGATAATTTTCCTTTTCTCGTTATGCTCTGATCTTCATCTCTAGGAAATGCTTGTCTCTCCTCCAGAACTCCAGCTCCACCCAGAAAGCCTCTATCATCCAAGCTGCTGCCACACAGCTCTGGCTTTCAAGTTTGAGAAAGCCACATCCTTTTGTCTCTCCAGTCCCAGGAGACCCTAGCTGCTGCAAATCCATGGGTTGCTTCCTCATACACTTTAACGTCTATGTACCTTATGATATGGTTTGCCAAACTGAGTGTTTGCCATTGAGCTCCTAGGCTTTGATTCTTCTTTCTGACTGGAACATAACTGATCTAGAACATTCCAAGTAGCAATGCAAATGTAGGACTGAAAGGTCAGTGTGCTCTTATCTAACTGACTGGTGCCTTTTCACTTTGTTTCCTTCTGGCCTGAAAAACATTCTGAAAACTGCATTGACCCACAGGGATTCTTCCCCTCAAACTTTCTGGGTAGGAGTCTTCTAATAATATTGTTGACACATGTATGAATGATTATTGATATGAACAACAAATAAACTGAGGGATATACAGTCTGAAGGTTGGAGGTAGCTGAGAAAAAGTTTCCCAGAAAATTCTGAACTTTGGTAGGAAGACACCTGTTGACACCAAGAAGAGATGGCAAGTCCCAGTACCGTCACTGACTTCTCTCTCAGATCACCCCGTGGGCTTTATCCAGCTGCGTTATTTTTTTCTTCTCTCATAAAACAGGCTGTTTTGCTCCCAATTCACATGGAAACTTGGTAAGATGCTTGGGTTACATGTTCCTTTGTTCACCAGACTTGTTATATTTGAGAGATAATTTGGTCTTGTCTTTGAGGACTTGGCTAAAGGAAAGGTGAGGCCTGGCTTTTCTGGAACTTCAAGACAGTTTGCACAAAGGCAGTAATGACTCCCAGGTCGAAAAGATCGGAGGCTGCAGGTCTCAGTGTGATTGTGCTGGCTGCCAGAAACACACACACACACACACACACACACACACACACACACACACACACGGTCTACTGTGCTCAAAGAAACGATAAGTTGAAATCAATCAAGGCTTCATGGTGAAGACTTGAGTTTCTCAGGTGCTAGCAGGAGTGAGACAGACTCAAACTTGGCCAGAAAAATTAGCAATGGGCGTACCTCATAAAACATTTAAGTTCAGGCTCATCTCAATTAAGCTTCCCAGAGCCTCAGGTGCTTGTCCAAAGCTTACCTGGGCCTGAACTCCTGGAACCAAGCAAGTTTGCTGGGGCCTGCAAGAACATGCTTCCCCATGAGAAACCTGGCAATAAGAATCCCCTCTCCTCATTCCCATACCCAGCCTAAAAAGAACCATATGAAAACTGTGAAAAGTAGGTTTCAAACATTTCTAAGCTATGAAAAATTTGGGTTTAATTTTAACCAGATATAGCAAGCCTGGTGTAAAAACTCAAAAGTTATCTCTGTCCCAGGTGAAGCTGTTACTTATACAATATGGAATCATAACCTCTCCATTTGACAATCAGGGATAGGCATAGCTAACATTTTGTCCTCTCTTTCCTGTACTCTGGGATGAAAACTGGATGGGTGGAAGCTAGATTTGGGGGTTAGAACAGGTCAAATGAAGTTAGTTTCCTTTTACTTCCTACAGTCATTAAAAGCCTTTATCTAATATTTTTAATAATAATGATAATGACAATAATAATTGACATTAATAAAACCCTTACTCTATGCTGGGCATCATCCTAAGATTTTACCAGTGATAATCTCATTTCATAGCTACACTATGGGTGGGTACTGTGATTACCTACCTACATGGTATAGACAAGAGAAACAGGTTCTGGGAGGCTACGTTACTTGTCTGAATTCACTCAGTTATTAAGTGGCAGAAATTAAACTTGGATCTCTGGTTCCAGAGCTCATGCTTCTAAGCACTTTGCTAGGTTACTTTTCATGAGAAAGAACAAAGCTATCATCTAAATAAATTATTCTGTTAATAAGATAATGGGCATGAAAATGCTTTGAGAACTGCAAAGTCTCATAAAGGTTAAGAATTAATTATTACAAGGAAATTCTATAGTGTGGGAGGAACAGCAGAAAAGGGAAAGCAGAAAGGATATTGATCATGAAATTAAAAGACCTGTATCTCAGAAGCATATCAATGTAATGATTACGAATTTGTAAAACTTAAGTATTCAAGGCCTGAAAAGAAGAAATATGGTGAAATAGAGAAAAAGATTACTTTGTGGGGAGGTATGAAAATGAGGATAATTTTTTTCTTTCTTTGATTCCGATTTCAGTAAGACCATTGTACAAATCTTAAAAGCAAAGCACAGACTGTATGAACCCATGTTGAACGCTGGACTTCCGGGACTACTGTATGGCTAACCACAGCCCTGCAAAGCCAGGCTCAGCATGTCACAGTTTTGCCACCAAACAGGAGTATTTGGAAGGATCTCAAATACGACATGGAAAATGATTGTATTCTTTCCACCAAGCCACTCTCTTAGATATCACCCTAACGAAATGAATTCTGGGTTGGAAGAAGAGAAATTATGCAAAGTTTGTGCCTTGACCTAAAAAAGGCCAAGAGCACCTCTACATATTCTTGGAAACATTAGTTGCAGTGGCTCTCAAATTCTACTGTGCCTAAAAAAGACCTGGTGACCCTCTGAAAGTGTAGATTCTCTGGTTTCACCCTTAGACCTTGTGACTCAGCAGTCCAGTGTGGCCAGGAACTCCTCACTGATAACCCGTGCTCTATTTTAACAAGCCCTGATGGGAGTTGGGATGTTGGAGGTCTGCACACCACACAGAAACAGAGGAATTCCCTGCTTAAAGCACCCTTTATGTCCTGATTTTTACAATCTGCAATGAGATTATAGAATCATTAAACCATGATGAATCCAATGTGGAGAGTGATATTTGCTGTATGAAGCTGTTACTGATTCGGTTCGTTCTTAGAAAACTGGACTTTCAGAACAGTGGCCAGGGTGAATTTGGGGGCACACCATATACCCAGCCCTATGTGAGAACTTTTTATCTATAGTCTCATTTCATACTTAAAATAACTGAGGGAGATTAGTGTCACTTTGCAGGTGAGGGAGCTGGGGATTAGGACAGCAGTTTAAATACCTACAGTGAGGTCAAATGGCTAAGAAGTACTGAAATCAGGATTGTAAATCAATACATATATTTGACCCTTTTCCATATACCATGCAACATCTAAACTCCTGTCTTCAAGCAAAATGTGTCATGGGTCGAGTGTGACTGGAGCAGCAGTAATTTAGGGGAGAACTTAGACATTATGGATGAATTGACTAAATTCTCATTGCCACAATCAGCCTTTGGTACCTACTTGTCTTATGCTGGAATTTATACCCTAAGGACTTAGTCTTTTTGCTAGTGAAATCCCAGGTTTCAGGGCCTCTACTCTGGGGTCATTGATCCTATCTTTCTACTGCTGGGGTAGCCTCTTCCCCCTCTTCCCCATTGGGAACTGAAATTGACAGGTGACATCGACCAGCCCCATGACAAAGGATAAACTTAATATATCTTCTATTCTGGTCTTGACTTTGTCATGGTTATAAAAATGAAGAAAGCTTTTCCTTCTCTGAAATTATTCTTTTGAAATATTTAAAGAATATTTAATTTCTATCATAAAAAGAGCAAACAGTGAAACAAAGCAAATAAACCACTAAATATGTAGTAGGTCAAGCGGTGAACATTGCTGTGGAGAAGAGTAAGCAGGGTAAGAAAGACAAGGAGGGGAGGAAAAACTAACATGTATGTAATACATAATTAGTTACACAAACATAGGTATCACTCCGTATCAATATGTAGATTCTTTGGAAAACATTGAACACTATTTACAAATACTACCCCTAGTTCTACTACATAGAGATAACCACTGTTAACATTTTGGCCTATTTCCTTTTGGATTTCTTCTCTCTATATTAAATTGGGATTACATCCAATTCGCTTTCATAAGGTAACCTGCATTTTTTACTTAGCATGTCATAATCATTCTCCCATGTCATTAACTTTGCTTTGATAACATGATTTTATATTTAAACGTTTGCTAAGTACCATTGTAGGAAGCCACTGCAATTGATTAAGTCATATCCTCTGTTAGCCATTTAGATTATTTCTCATTTTTTCACCCACATAAATATCCCACGGATGTACTTTCTTACGTATAAATCTTTATGTGGATATCTAAAAATTTTGTCCGAACAAATCCGTGTTTTTGAGTCCGTTCCCCCAGGCTCTTGACGAATATTGCCAAACTGGCCCCAGAAACAGGGTGAAAACTCCGCAATTGGTGATCTTGCCATGACAGAGCTAGCAGATCCTTTATTAAGCCCTCTAAAGAATTCTGTTCTGGGCTTTCATTTGACTGAGCCAATCTGGTCCAGTTCTCCCAGGTCCAAGGACACTTTTGTGCCACTTCCCAGTGTGATGCTCTGAAACAAGCCTTCCCATCAACACCCTAGAGTGGAATATGTCTTCCCACAGGGGTGCATTTCCCAGAGTCTGGAGGTGCAACCTTCGTCCCTTCCCCCATGCTTTGCTTGAGTGAGTCATAATCTATTCCTCACCTCTCAGAGCCCCCCTCCAGGATGCTGTAATCACAGCACTAACCTGTGTTCACATTTCCCATTATCGAGCAGAAATCCCCCTGTGCATCCACACAGCCCGGCTACTTCCTAATGGCCCCATCTCCCAACTTCTAATGGCCCCATCCTCATGTCTCCCAAGAGCCAACTCTTTTTGCTGGTGTCTTAAGAACTCTGCTCCAGACGAAAGTCCTCCCATGATGTCCATCTGGTCAAATTGAAGGTGATGTAAGCAATGAGACAGAGAGACGGGTGTGTCTGTATCGATAGGACAGAGGAACCTCCCAACACCATCCATCTTCTGTCTCCTCCAGTGACATCCAATGGCCCCCCTTCCAGTCTGGGATTTGGGTATGACAGACAACATCCCTAATTGCCAGTGCCACTCTGCAGAGACGGGGTGGATGTTGGGCTCTGAGCAGAGCCCCCGCTTCCAGCCCTGACAACAACTTCCTGGAGATGCTGCCTCTTTCTTTGTGCGCAAAACCTGCTCAGAAAGTGGATGTTCCCCTTTGTGCCTGATCATGTGGGAGGTTTAACCCTTGGTGGAAAGCAGGGACAGCAGAGACTTCTGTGGCTGTGGATCCGTTCCAGGGTTGGAGCTGTTTGTTCTAATTCAAGGAGAAGGCCCTCACCCACTCTTGACCTCAACTGCAGCTTCCTCAAAATGGATAAAATGCTGTGCTGATGTAGAAAATGGTGATCAGAAGTGATTACAAAGCATGCTGCAAGCACAAACATAATGATTGTTTTAAAAGAGGAAAATGTTATCAGCACTAGACAATGCCAGCATCTCCTCTTTTTTTTTTTTTTTTGGTTCCTATAAAGCCACCTGGGGATGAAGTTTTCCATTTCTCCCTTCCTTGATTAGGTTGGGCTATGGTTCACGTACTTCCATGACCAGCTGCCAAGTACATAGGTTTTACGTTAGGCACCTATTTCTAGGAAGAGATGGGTGGACGGCCAGGGAGAGAAAGTAGAAAAAAAGGTTTTCAGTTGCAAACTCAAGAAATTACCTCTGAACTTCGATTTAATAGTTAACCAGTAATTAAATTATTAAAACAAAAAACAGTCTTCTCTCCAAATCCCCAAATAATTGCTAAGGAGTAAACTAGAGCTCCTGGAATGACACACAAATCAGCAGAAGCCAGCTCCGGATAGGTACCGGTCGGGAAAGCTGCCTGCTGCAACTCCCGCTTACTTAGATGTTGAGGTGCTTCTAGCACTCCTGCCTCAATGAGGTTTAAGGAGAAAGTCATGTGTTAGCACAAAAAATCTGATGATGTTCTCACTTGGTTCCAAGAATTCTGATAGGAGCTGGAGCTACAGAAGTGAGTAAGCTAGATAAAGTTCCTCCTCCCATGGAACTTACATTCTAACAAAATAAAGGAAGATCATCAACTGGTAAACAAGTCAACAAACACAATAATCTCACAGCAAGATAGGTACTTGAAAAACATTAATAAAGATCATAAAATGTTAGCACTGTTAGCAGTGGACTGAGAGTAACGTCTGCTTCTCTGTCTTCCGTTCCACTCTCAAGAACGAAAGATACATTTTTGAAGGGAAAACGTGATTATGCCTCATCACTGGATCTTGGCATTTCATTACTAGCCCTTTAAATATTATCTTTTTTCCTCCATTAAACTGCACATGTCATCAAAGTGGAGACAGGGCTGCTTTTTCGCTTCACTCCCACTCACTATTGCACACAGTGGGAGCTCAGTAAATATTTGTTGGATGGATGGATGGATGAATTAAGAGAGGTTCTACTTGGCAATGGTGGAGAGGACAGCTGTGATTGATACTGAAGATAGGTGCAAACCCACTGGTGTCTATCAAGGTAGCACCCAACTAGAGAAGCAACATGAAGCAGAACATAGGTTGCCTGTGGAGTTAGGAAACCGACTCTTGGTTTGGCTCATCATTGACTCCGAATATGTCAACTTCACGGCCCTTTCTGCTCCAACCCAGGCCCAGAAGTGTGGAAAGGTAAACCTCAGAATAGCAATTTGGCGGTATTAAGTCTAGAAGGATTTTCACCGTTAGACCATCGGGAAGAACGGTCAATTCAATGACTTACGGCTGCAATTTAGTATCCCGAGAAGGCAGGAGAGACTGTAGGGTGAAGAGGAGATGAGCCTAGCCCTCAGGGGTTCTTCAACACTTGGACTATGGTGTTTATGAAGATATTCTGAGTTCTCCCTTTATTTGCAGAATTCGCATAATCACCAAGTAATGAGCTCTACTGTTGGTACCGCCGATTCCATTTATACCCATTTTCTTTGCTTCAACATCAAATCCACATCTTGCCTAAAATGGTTGTAATTTCTGTTTAAGCCAATTGTAGTCTTGAGGCTAAAAGCTTTTTGGAACAATCAAAGATCTGAAAGTCAAACTGGCTTCATCAAAAGGGCAGTGAATTTCCTAAAAGAATAGAGATTGAACTTGAGGCTGGACAAGTCAAGGGTGCTAAAGATCAAACACTGGCATATAATTGAAAAAAAAAAAGGTTTGTATGAACTGCTGTCTGAACCTGACATTTTGTGAGCCTGTGACATAAAACGTTCATTTGCTGGGCTGTCAAAGCAGACTTTATCCTACTCTGCATCCAAGACAAATACTTGGAATACAGATCCAGGGCTTTTTCTAGTCCTTGGTTTTCTCATCTGTGAAAAGGGGTTGAAAATTTCTATCTCCCAGAATTGTTGTGAGGCTTCCAAGGGGTAATACTTAGGAAATAACCAGGTTCCTAGTCAGCACTTAATAAATCTTGGTTAAATTTGAATCTGAACTCTTTCAGTACAGGGGCACTGGAAGTTTAACATTTCTCAATAATACAAGCTACCCTGAGCCAAGGCAAAAATCAGTAGGACTCCGGCGTTCCCACTCTCTGATTAGGGAAGCAGTGAAAAATGTGTTGATTTTATCCCTTTGGTGAGCTGTACTAGGAAGACCAGGCCTAAACATATGGTCCCAATTTCTTGTCTCAAGGGAAACACCAGTGTTCTTAGAGAAGTTAATTTTTACCAGTCTCCATAAAAAGTAATTTCTCCTCCATGGAAATTGGATTGGCCTGAACAGGCTCTGTTAACTGTTCTCAGGGCAGCTGCCAAGCCCAGCAGAGGACATCTGCCTGCGCTAGTTCTTCTATCCATGCTCATCTCCAGCCTCTATCCTCTGTCTATGAGACCTCACAGGTCTGTTCCTCTATGAAGCCTGTCTTGATTGCTCTAAATAGGTTTAAGTCCCTTTAGCATACGCTGCCGCTGTGTCATAAAGACACATCTTTGTGGTAGTGTTAAGTCGGGGTTTGTGAAGGTTTGGGTAGTATTTCTCCCACTTAACTGTAAGCCCCGTCTGTGTTGGCTTTCTATATCCCAGCGTCTAGCAGAGAGGCAGAACACACTCCACAGAAATACTTGCAGAAAGCAGAAAGAATACTTGTGAGGCTGTTGGCCGAGAAGAAAACTGAAAGCAGAAGAGACCAACCATTGCATGGATAGGCAGGCATCTCACTGCACCGGGCGAAGCCGGGCAAAGGGAGAGAGCGGAGGGATGCGACCAGAGGGATTTAGGACAGTGTTCAGAAATAAAGCTGCTTTGCAAACCATCTTTAAAATTCAGGGCTGCCTAAAATGTTACAGTGAGAGCCCAGGGAAAACAGCCAGCAATTGTATCAGCCTCTGCAAACACAATAATCTGCTTTGCTCCAATCTCGGTTTTTCTTTTCCATACATTTTAAAGAAAAGTTAGAAGATAAACTTTATGGTGAAAGATTATAAGCAGGGTTCTGGTTAGGCTTTTTAAACTAGGGGGATTTACAGAAAGGAGACAGTACTATCTCTCTGGGACCAAGTGAGTCTCTGGGGATGAGTGGAGCTGAAAACTTCTCACTTGCTGGGCAATTCTGTCTTGCGTGGATGTTCAAAAGCATATCCTTTAAGTTATCAAAAGAGAACCATCTCTTAGGTGCTGTCTGTTAGGGTAGGAGGTGGGCATGCCTCGGTCATCTCCTGCTGGGAAGGGAAGAAGGAAGCTAGCTGGGGCCTTTCTGCTGAGCCTGTTAGACAACAGCACAGTGAATACAGACAGGTTCCCTCGAGTGCCAGCCTCAGAGCAAGGGCGAGGGTGGCGGACAGGCGTCTGCTAAGTAGAAAAGTCATGTCAGCAGGGGCTTCTTCACCGGCTAATCCTGCTCCTCGCTGGCAGGCCACTTCCCAGGCAGTTTCCAAACAAAAAACAGAATGTATTTCATTTCTCATTTCTTCTTCTTTTTTTTTGGCTTGTGCATTCCCAATTTTTACATTTTTCAGAATGTAAAAATTTCAGAAATTCAGAATTTTTACATTCCAAAAAAGCAACATTTTGTTGTAAATGAATAACTTCTAAGCCATTAGGCATTCACGGAGAACAGAGAAGCTAGCTAAGGAGCGGGGAGAGAGAGGGGAAATCTGTGCTCCAGGAGCGGGTCTGCCCACAGTGTTGTTATGTGACTGGGCTACATGTGTCTCTACCTGGAAAGAGGGATAATTTGCATGCCATATTGACCACCACAATGGTGAAGCCATACAAGATGACTTACAAGGAGGCACCTTGGAAAAAAGAAAAAAGGAAACGATGTAAGGAAAAAAAAAACCCACATAGTTTGTTAAATGTGCTCAACTGGATAATTCTTCATAAAATGAGAATGCAGGGACTTCCAGTGTGCAGCTAAGTTTACATGAAGTCTGCAGTCACTAGTCAGAGTCATGCGTTTACAGGCTTGCTTCACCAGGCAGAGAAACGGCTCTACTGTCTAACAGATGAAGGAAGTGATCAGCTCTGATGAGAGTAGCCTTGATCCAGTCATTTTTCCTCTCTGAGTTGTAGTTCTCGCATTAGTGAAGGGGAGGCTGCTGAGGTGGATGTGTGCTGCAGGACGAAGATAAGATGGTCCCCAGGCCAGGTGCACTGACTCACGCCTGTAATCCCAGCACTTTGGGAGGCTGAGGTGGGTGGATCCCCTGAGGTTAGAGACCAACCTGGCCAACATGATGAAATCTCATCTCTACTAAAAATGCAAAAATTAGCCAGGCATGGTGGCAGGTGCCTGTAATTCCAACTACTTGGGAGGCCGAGGCACGAGCATTGCTTGAACCTGGGAAGCAGAGGTGGCAGTAAGCTGAGATCATGCCACCACACTCCAGCCTGGGCAAAAATAAAAACACCCCGTCTAAAAAAAAAAAAAAAAAAAAAAAAGATGTTCCCCAAAGATATATGTCTTTTCTACTCATTCCTGGGTTCTTGAGAAAGATCCACTTAAGACACAAGCGTGAAATATAGTGATGGGGCAGGATGGGCCTAGAGTGATAAACACGCTTATTCTGAGAATTGGTAGTTATGCATAGGACTGCATGCGGTTGGCGTAGCCCTGGCGACATGGGTTCTACTGAGACCTATCCCCAGATGGGAGCCATAATCACATGGGCAATTGCACAGCCAGGCAGCCACACCAGCAAGTGGGTAGAACCGGAAGCTCCAAAGCTACACAGACAAGTTCCAGTTCTGCTTCTGCCTCCCCTGCTCAGTGCCGCTGTTTATCCAGGGGTACACCAAGCTCTAACTAGGATGAAGGATGGCAACTACTTAACACAGTATCTGGTACAGAGTAAGCCCTCGGAAATATTAATATTATTATTAATCCGGAGTACCTGGGGCTGCAAGTATCTCAGTTCTCTTCTCCTCCCGGGCAATTTCCATTTTCTAAAGCGAGGTCCCGCTTTGCAGCAAGGGAACTGTGCTAAATGCTCCCGCATCAATGTGTGTGTGTGGGGGGGGGGGGGAGCTGGGGGGTTCAAGTGTTGCAGGTGGTCCAGTGTGTGTGTGTATGTGTAAGAGCTGGGGGCTCCAGCGTTGGAGGTGGCTCTTTGTGTGTGTGTGTGTGTACACGTGTGTGTGTGTTTGTATCTGTGCTCAGGGGCTGGGGGGCTTAGCTATTAGAGGTGGCCCAGAGGCCGGTTAGAGACTGGGAGGGAGGACAGAGGCAAGACAGGCAGTGGGCGCTCTCGCGAGAGTTCACCAAGTTGATAAAGTTATTAAAACACAAAATACACATTTACATCAGGGAAATAAAAAACAAACCCCCGCGTGTCCCGCCCTGTCCCTCCAGGCTGCGCGACGCCGGAGGGCGAGGGGAGCTCCAGACAGGTGGGAAGAGCCTAACACGTGAACCTTCCACCGGCCCGAGCTCCGGGGAGCCGCGCCTCCCGCCCCGCCTTTAAAAAAAAACAGAAGAGAAAAAGCCGCGAGGAGATCCGGAGGCCGCCCGCGTTCCGGGCTCCAGCCGCGGCCCAGAAGGGGAGGAGCCCAGACGCTCTTCGCGCGCCATTGGTCCATCCGCCTAGCAACAGCCGTGGCCAGACCAATGGGAGCCGCGGAGCCGCCGGCCCCGCTCCAGAAACTTGACTGTGGACACGTTCACTGTCCCAGCCAGGAAAACAAACCAGGGGACTCTTCACACCCCAGCGCTAACTTTTCTTTTTTACCCTCCCCCTTTCCCTTTGCAATTGTCACCATTCCCAGCTGATGCATGCTTTAGTTCCCAAATTCTGACGTGGAAGGAGGGTCTTTTCAGAAGGTCATCCCTTCCCACCCAAGGGGGAAGTCTCATTAGAGGCAAAGGAACAGACAGATTGAAAATGATTTGTTAGATTTTCGCAACTCTCTCAGTCCCCAATTACAATAGCTTCACTTTTAATATATAGTGTGTTTTTGTTTGAATGGATCTGCAAGATCTGTGCCCAAAAGTAAGGACAATTTGGAACACTTACTATGTACCAGGCTTTGACCTCGACTACTGTTTTCTATGCCTTACTGCATTTAATCCTGAAATTGTAATTCAGAGAGTGGGTTGCCCTGTCTCCATTTAATAGATGGGAAGTCGAAGTTCAAAATGGTGAGTGGAAGTGTCCGATAAGTTCTCCTAGTACGCGGTTCAACAGAATTCAAACCCAAGCCAGTCTGATTCCCAAGACACTCGGTTTTCACGATGCCAAGTACCTGTGCAAGCACTTTTTAGAACCGACCATGAAGAAATTATCTGACCTACCTTTTTTGAATGTAGGTCCTGCCCCATACTGGAGAGGAAGAAATGCTACATCAGAGAAGCCAAGAAGAATTCGAAAAGGCAGGCCGTGCTCGGTTTTCTGCCTCAGTCTCTTGCTATTAGATCAGATTCTTCCTTGTCTAATCCTATTTCTATCTGGCTATCCATACTTCGTCAAACGTAAGCATAAAAATATATAATTTACCCTGAGTCTTTGGGTCTTCATTCTGAGAGCTCCCCTGTCACATAAAACCATGATTAAATTGATTTGTTACAGCTTTTCTCCTGTTAATTTTGGTCAATTCATTCAGCAGACTCAGATTAGAGCCTTTATGAGCAAAGTTTGAACTTTTCTAAAGAAACGGTGCATATTGCAAAAATCTATTCCAGACTCTCTGTGTTATCCTCAAACCTCGCTGGGTTTGTGTGTGTGTGTCCGGCCCACATGCACAGACCCTGTACTGAGAAGATCTTACACTTGGTTTACTGCTCTGCTGTTTTGAAATTCTTAATACATTTTGAAGAAGAGGCCCCATGTTTTCATTTTGCACTGGGCTTGCAAATTATGTAGCTGCCCCTATGAATGCAGCTTATTTAAATGTCCCAGAGGAATCTCACGTGTTCAGCATGTAGACCTCAAGGAAAGGGGGAAGGTTGTAAGCTGGCTGCCCCCACCCATCTCACACACACACTTCGACTTCTGCACACACCCTGCAGATAGTCAGTTTTATGACACTGTAATTTGAATCCCCAGTCTATTAAATGGGAGTGTATATATTTATGGCTGTGTGTGTGTGTGCATGCACACATGCGTGTGAGAACTCAGAGGGAATCGAGGTTTGGAGAATTTACAACACACAGATATAGCCCTGATTGACTCTATACTTTCCCTTTAGAGACATTACAGGGGATTTGGACAGGCCCTGCTTTTATGAAATACATACTTAGGAGGTTTTGAGTGCCTGTAAACACTGGACTATGAGTGAGGTTGGTGTGATACTGGCTGTCCCTGGAGGGGCCAAGTCCTGAATACACTTCCACTGGGCCTGGCAGAAAAGCCACATATTCTTGCATCTGTGTTACTCTGAAATCCGAATCTTCTTTTCTAGCACAGATAGGCCTAGTTTTTATTTGGTGGATTGTGCCGATCTTATTCTCTGAGTTAACAGATGAAACGATCAGTAAATCACCAATGGCATGAAAATCTGAAATATTTAAGAAAGCCTGAGTGTTTCCTGACACTTATTTTACCAAAAAAGAGAATCTTACACTGTGGTGGTTATAAGGGACTCTGAGACGGCTTTGAAACGATCTCCAAATTTTGGAGCATTTTATTTGGTGTTGAAGGAAACGGAGGCCCTGAGAAGTAGGCTAAGTTACTACAGTTTACACAGCTAGGTGGTGGTGATATGTAGATTAGAATTCACTTTGCCTGACTTCTTACCCAGGGCTCTCTCTTGCTTTTATTTCTGTATTAACAGAATACTATAAAACATTACATTATCAGTTCCTGTGAAGAGAGGTTATTGACTTAATAAATAACCACATTGGGTCACAAGGGAAGGTTACCAGTATGTATTACTGGTTTGTGCCTGTTTTGTCTGTATCATCTCATTTAATAGAATCTTCTGCATAATATTGAGAGAATGCAGGTAGTATTATTTCCATTAAACAGATGAGGAAAGGGAGGCACAAAGTCCTGGAGTAACTTGCATACCGTCCTTCAACTTGTTAATGGATTCGCCAAGATGTAAAATCTGTTGTTACTCATTCCTAAATAGCAACATTAAACCATTCAAATTATCATGGTGCCTTGGTAGCTCATTTTAATGACACTATAGATTAAAGAAATGAGTCTCGTCTTGCCAAACAGAAGTTGACTATTATGGTCATCGTTAACCTAACTTAGCGTCATTAATTGCTCTTGATTCAGTTTTGTCTCAAGTTTTTTGGGGCTTGATGGTGTTGATGTGTTACTTCCCTTTGAAATTGCAGACCGACTTAAAGTTTGATGTTGACTAAAATTCTCGGTCTAGCCAAAATTTAAGTCTAATGATTTGCTTGATCTTTCAGGAAAAAAATAACAATTATTAGCAAATGACTTCATTGATTAAACCATTTGGTTCTAGGTGAAACTGGCAAATATTACCTGGGGTTTGTTGCACAATCTGAGGTCTCAAAGCAGATCTGCTGATTCACCATCTCTACGATGGTAGTCACACTGGGTTGCACATGGGATTTATCTGGGGAGTTTTAAAACTCCTGATGTCTGAATCCCACACCCTGAATTTCTGATGGAGTTGGTCTGAAAGACAGCTTGGTCATTAGGAGTTTTAAAAGCTCCCCAGATGAATCTAATGTTCAACTGAAGTTGCAATCCATAGGAGGAACTTGAGAAGCTGTGTGCTTACTAAGCATCCCAGGTGATGGCTCTGATCGGAGGCGTTTGGAAACACTCTTCCAACTTACATGCTCTGTACCAAACAGGAACAAGCACTATGACAAGTTATTTAAGAAAAGTTTGTGGGGAGAAGCCAGAGCCAGTCTAGATATCGCCTACAACCAGGCTCACCTGTCATAATTTGTGCATTTTTCTAGGAAATAGAGTTTTGAGTGATGAGTTAAAGAGAGAAAGAACGAACTAGCCGGAACCATGAAACCACTTAGCATTAATTCTATCATACTCTCATGCAGTCATCCCTTTATCCTTCCAGTCTATATTTATTGGTCATCTATTATATACTATGAATCATTTTAGTGAAGGGCTAGGAACCCAGTGATGAATACAGACACCTGGGATCTTGTAAGATTTTAAATGCTTTCGGCTGGCTTACATGACTGAGGAAAGTCTTGACTGAATTAAAATAAAACAAACAGGACAGTATATTTGCATCCTGGCCCTTTTCATCATACTTATTCTTTCTCAGAGAAAGCCCATATATAATGGCAGCAAAATCCATTGAAATCCTGATTTAGAAACACTTAGCAACCCTTGTCAACAATGAGTCCCATGCTATTTTTAGTGTCTCATCAGAACTAAAACAAACAAACAAACAAGCAAAATCTCTTTACAATGGCGCAATCTTAGAAAGGAAAATTATAGCTTACTGACCAAGTTTTAGGGGCGGATCTCTAACCTTCAAACCATTGGCGGTAAAAGTACATGGATTCCAGCCACCCCTGGGCAAAGAGAAGCTCAAAGCCTGTCTGTTGGTGCTTTTATACTCGTCAAAGCACTTTTCCGAATCAAGCCCACGTTTGCCAGATAACTCCTAAGCGCCTGGTTTTTCTTCAAGTGCGTGTGATTTAATTTTCTCCATGGCCATCCACCAAAGGAACTCATTAGCAATTTTCAGATTTGGAAGGCAGTATTCTATCCTGAGTACAGGAAAGAGTAGCACTTTTCTTCTCCCCTTCATCCCTACTCTTCTTTGGTTTGATATTCCAATATTCTGATTTCAGTTCATATTAAGTGTTCAGTTCATACTAAGACAACTTCTCTCTTTTTTCAGACAGAGTTTTACTCTTGTTGCCTAGCCTGGAGTGCAATGGCACCGTCTTGGCTCACTGCAACCTCCACCTCCTGGGTTCAAGCGATTCTCCTGCTTCAGTCTCGCAAGTAGCTGGGATTACAGGAGCCTGCCACTACACCCAGCTAATTTTTGTATCTTCAGTAGAGACGGGGTTTCCCCATGTTAGCCAATCTGGTCTCCATCTCCTGACCTCAGGTGAGCCGCCCACCTTGGCCTTCCGAAGTGCTGGGATTACTTGGTTTGAGTCACTGCACCTGGCCATACTAAGACACTTTCAACCTTAGCATGTCCAGTGCTCAAATCTTGTCTGGTGGTGCTTTTATACTGGGCAAATGTGAAAAATACAAAGCACTTTTCCAAATCAAGCCCACATTTGCCAGATAATTCCCGAGTTTCTGGTTGTTCTTCAGAGACAAGTGATTTTCTCCATTGCCGTCCTCCAAATGAGCCCATTAGCAATTTTCTAAGCTGCCAAACTTTGGTTTTTCAAGAAAAGAGTAGCTAGATTCAGGCTGCACAACATAAAAGGAGAGCAGGAAAGGGGAGCACTGCTTACCCCAGTGCCTTCAGGTGTCTCACAAGACTTGGATCTCTGTCAAACTCTCACTGTCCTGGGATCCCCATTTTTAACTTAGGAAATTTAATCTTAGAGGGTTTTAATTTCAAGGTTTGGAAGAAGCGGAGGGCAGGAAATATGTAACCTAAGTGATAATTTTTATTTGCATTTATAAGAGATCGCTGGGCAAGGTTTTTAAATTGTGACTTAGTACAGGGGAGGCAGAACAAGGCAAAAACTAAACCTTTTCTAACTCCAATAAAGCCGCTTCCGCTCACCCCTACTGTCTGGAATAGCTTAGGACAGGGCATGTGTTCTGTTCCAGGTAGAGTCTTGCATTTTCTTTTATGTAAATGTCTTACAGGGACAGATCTACCTGCTCTGGGTCTTGGAATGATAAGCAGGTATGAACGAGTCTGGTGGCCCCAGGACATAGCAAGGTGTGGATAGCTACATGACACTGAATGTCCTCAGCAAACTTGGGTGTTTTTCCTATTCCCTGTGATTTACAGCCTATGCACTATTTAGGGGTGTCCAATTCAGCAAGCATCATCCCAGTGCCCGAAAAGATGTTCCGTTTCTAGGAAAAAGCTGAAAAACTCATTCATATTAAGAAGAAGACAGATTGAGAGGGAGGATCTGTTGGAGGCTGCATTTCATAGAGCGTATGCACTATTTAGTGTTGTCCAATTCAGCAAGCATCGTCCCAGTGCCCCAAAAGATATTGTTTCTAGGAAAGCTGAGAAATTCATCATTCAGATTGAGAAGGAGATAGATAGGAAGGATCTGTTAGAGGCGGTTTTTCTATTGCCTACTTGACTGAGTACCAGCTCGGCCGCCAGACCCCCAACTAGGAGCACTGAAAGTGATGAAAGGTAGACACTGAGACAGAACAGCAAAGTGGGTCTATCCAGGGGGCCAGCACCCTTTCAAACTGAGAGCTTCACAGACTGACAGCAGTCCAGGCTGAAGGCTGTGAGCTGATTCTGAGCCACCTAGTTATTCTCTCTGCACAGGTGATTATTCTTAACAAACGGGTGTTCTGTATTTTCCTGTAACTCAGAAATATACCCAGTAGGCAGCTGTTACCCACTTACCACTGATAACGGACAAATCCAAAGGTATTCTCCACGAATGAGCTATGGGGGCAGGGTCAGATACCTCAAAGAATTATTTTAACTGGTGTATATGATATTTATACATTGTCCTGCCACTTTGGAATGCCGAAAATGGTTTTCCATTTAAAGGGGGGGGTCACTTAAGTGTTCCTTACCATCATTCTTCCTAGCAAACAATATATTCTGTCATACACTCAGCATTCATCAATATTCACAAACTTAATATTTCAAAAACATATTTGTTTTTCCTGGACTCTTTGTTGGAGTTCTGTGGTCCAAAGCCCAGTGTGCTATCTAGGTTATGGGTTAAACTCAGGAGCTATATTTTATTGTGGATGTGTGAACAGGGAGGTGTTAAAATCAAACAGCATCATATTCAACCATACCATTAGAACTGCATCTCATTCCTCACTGAAACCCCTTCATGAATCATTTGTTCTAACACTCATTTCTTTAAAAGGAAACATTCTGGAGTTTCAGGAGGTAGGGTATTGAATGTATATTTTAAAATTTCCACTAAGGTGTATTTTCCAAAATTCCTATTTTATACATATGTGTATATATGTGTATGCATGCATATTTATATACACACATATGAATATGTATTCATGTGTACAACGTTCATATTTATATATAAATGAATAAATTCAGCCTTTGATTTTCTCCATATCTGAAATTAAGAAGTTCTAATTTACAAAATAATATTAATCGTCATAAATTGAGCTTTCACACCTTGTGATCTTTGCAAACTATCTTTAGATGTTCTAATTTCTTTCTTGTTTCTCCTTTTTCATTCCTTCCCAGCCAGCTCCCTCCATCTCCTCTTCCAACCCTTTCCTGCTTCTCTTTGCCCACACAGACTTGAAGAACCAGTTTCTCTCCTTGCCTTTACTCCAAAGCCATAAACTTGAAATAAAATACATGGCCCAGAACAGGGTGCTGTCTTCAGTTTCCCCTTGCCTTCTTCTGATACTTTCTCGTTAGTTTTGGATTCTGCCCTGCAAACCCCAGAAGCACACTTTCTAGGTATGGAGAAAATAGGGTGTTTCCCCCGCTCCCCGCACCACTCAGCAGAAACTTGCTGAGCGTGTGGGATGCACCAACTCAGTGGTGCAAGATTTGATTGGAAGCAGCTGACGAGCCTCAGCCATCTGGTGAGTGTGCTCACCAAACAGCCTGTCCCTTGTGGTTGCTTAATAAAAACATTTGTAGTCTCTGGGTGACACTGCTTCTCTTTTGTTCTCCTAAATGCTGAATTTAGGCTTGCCTTTTTCCCAGTAGGACGAGAGAAGGCAACTAAAAAGAGGGCTGCAAGCTTATGGGAGAGACTCCAGGTCTGTGCACCACTCGACCTCATATATAAATACTGACCTTCTTGACCCTTGCCTTCAGTTTGCATTGGGATTTATAACGCTCTTCCTGCCCTTCACAGATCAGTGTCTTGGGGCCTTTTATACGGCAGAACTTTCCTGTTACCTTGTAATAGGGCCACCTCCCTGTTCTCCTTCAGGAGACTTTAAGCTCCCTGAAGCCAGGTACTTGCTCCGAACAGAGCCTGACACAGGGTAACCACTTAATACATATTTTTAGGATACTTCAATCCATAAGTGAGTGTTGCCTCTTTTCTCAGCTTCTCCAACTTACTTAGGAGTGGGGTAGGCAGGTGTGACCGAAAGACACAGACTTGATTTTAGAAGCCATGGATCCATTATAGACCCAGCCTTGTCCTTAGAGGACCCCTGTCTTCTGAAGAAACCTAGATTTGCTCTGGTGACTTCCAATTCAAAGGTACCCTTAGGTTATGGATGCTCCTACTGGCCAGATGGGTTCCAGTCTCAGGGAGTGAACATGCAAAACAGCTCTCCCCCTGAACATTTGCCTGGCTGGGGCCCCACTTCAACCTGCTCATGGTAGTAAGAGCTTGGCCTTTGGTTAGTAAGGCAGGCCTCTGGTTGCTATATGCATTCTTAAAGTTTATTTAAAATTTATTTTTATACTTTTTATGAATAAACCAAGAACAGTTTTAGATTTACAGAAAAATGGGGCAGATAGTAGTGAGTTCCCATATTACCCCTTTCCTGCCTGCATGCAGTTTTCATTATTAACATCTTATATTAGTAGGGCACATCTGTTACAATCAGCAAACTAATATTGATACATTATTATTAAGTCCCTAATTTATTCAGATTTCCGTGTCTTTTTATTTTTCTCCTAACATCCTTTCTCTAGTCCAGGATCCAATCCAAGATTCTACATTCCAGTGAGTTGCTGTATCTCCTTAGACAACTGTGAGCTGGGATAGGTTCTTAGACTTTCCTTGGTTTTGATGACATTGACAGTTTTGAGAAATAATACTCAGTTATTTTTAAAATGCCCCACCATTGGAATTTTTTCTGATGGCTTTCTCACGACTGGACTGGGTTTAAGAGTTCTTGAGAGACAGACCCAGAGGTAAAGTGCCCTTCTCATCACACCACATGAAGGGCACATACTATCAACATGATTTGCAATTGTAGACGATGATTTTGATTACCTGGCTGAAGTACTGTTCCCCAGGTTTTTCCCACTGTACACTAACTCTTGTCTCCTCCTTCTAGAGTGTACTCTTCGGAAGAGAGTCACTATAGCATATGGATTTTTGTTCTCCAGTGTAACTACAATGATGTCCTTTCTTGAGGGTGTGTAGTGCGATTGTTTTATGTGGTCTTACATATGCATGTCTTCCTACACAGAAAAAGGATTCTCAATGCATTTTTGATATTAGGTTGGTGTAAAAGTAATTGCAGTTTTTGCCATTAAAAATAATGCTTTGCAAATTTTATAGAATACAAAGTTATGAGCAAGCTTAGTTTGTGTGTGTGTGTGTGTGTGTGTGTGTGTGTGTGTGTATTGCAAGGTCAAAATTATGTGCAAAAACTTAATAGATTTATTTATGTTACATTTTAAGAAGAAAAAAAGTATGGTCACCCTGTATGTATCTGCTTCTTTTAGAGTGTATTTAGCTAAGAAAAAGATAGCTAAGAGCCCATCTTCCTTGCAAGCATGATATGCCCACAAAAGTGATGTAATAATGATAGCAACCTCTGCCATTTATTAGCTGCTTAGTAGGACCAGTCCTGTGCCAAAGATTTTACATGCATCTTATTTGATCTTATAACAACCTTTGAGATGGCTGAGTGGCTTTGGATCATCCACTTAACTTCTCTTTTATTCCATTCCTCATCAATTATATGGAAATTAGGGAAATATCTACCTTATCAAATTATTATGTAGAAAGAATGGGATTGTATGTGTGTGTGAGTCTCAGATAACTTAATAACCAGCCCAAGGTCACTCAGTTAAGAAATGGCAGAACTGTGGCTCAAATCCAATTGTAAATCATTCCATATCCATGTTCGTGAACACCCTACTGTATGCTGTATGTCCTCCCAGATAAAGTACCATCTCTTTTGAGTTATTCTTGAAATGGGAGGAGTAGGAAAGGATGAGTCTGGGGATCCAAGGATGCAGTTTCCCATTTTTTCCCTATCACCACATAATTTTGGCGTAGGGTTGGCCAAGAATCAAAAGCATCTGTTGAATGGGTTTTTCATGAACTGTCCTCTTTTTTCTTCTCTTCTCCAAACAACATCCTAGCACATCCCAAGACCATGACTTTAAAGCTGCTTTATTTTATTCCCTCCTAAAACCTAAATTTGTGAAATCTTCTGAGCAAACACTCATCTCCTTCTTCCCTTCTTTGATGAGTTGTTGATCAAAGAGCCCATCTTCCCTGCCAGTATGATACGCCTCTGTCACTAGTTTGATTTGGAGAATTGCAACCACTGGGCATGAACCTTAGACATACCTTGAACTTGAAAGGATCTCAAAAAATTCCAAGATTGGTTGTAAACTACTGCCGCCCCCGTGGGGTTATTATGTTGACTTGTTTAAATTTTATGAAACTCCCCAGAGATGGGGAAGGAAATCATCCTTCACCTTCTGTTGCTGAAAAGCACACTGCAGAATAAAAATGGTGATTATTAGCAAAGATGCTAGGGACAAGATTTCTCCTCGGAAACCCGGAGAAGCAGAAGTCCTTTCTCTTTCTGGATAATCTCAAGGTAGCCTGAGTTGTAAATACAAACTGGTTTTAACTGTCCTCCTGAGTGGCCTTGCAACCCATGACCAGAACTGGTCAGATTTTTATTTCACCCAACCACAGGGAGGAACATGAAGTCACGGTCACTAAGTGTTTAATCAGCAGGTGAAGTCAAGCCTTTTATTATTTGTATACTGCAGTCAAGACAAAGTTATTGCTTAATTAACCCCTTTGAATGAATACCTGGTAATTAATAAACCCATGAAGTATACCCTAAGGCTTTAAGTTGAAGAAGACTCCCCCTCTTTAAGTGGAAAAGAGAAGAAAAAAAAAGCATGCTGAACTAATGGGAAAAAATTCCAGTAGAAGGCAAAGCAATTAGGATTAGTGAATTCCTTTTCATTTAAAGTTCCAAGATAGAGAAGCCATTTATCTAAAAAATTAATAATAGGAGTGACTTGCCTAATATAGTAACAAGTCCTTATATTTTATTAGTGGAAATCCAAACCAACTAATTTAATGATACACAAGCTTCCATATATATAATTTTTCGTTAGGTTTTTTAAAAAAATGTCGCCATACTCAGATAGCTTTAGATTTATGCATCGCTTCTAAATTAGTCCCCACTTCAGTTTGGAATGATACATTTAATATTATGGCTCTGTAGAAAAATCAATATTTTTTAGTGTTTTCTTTCATTTTAAGAAGCTTCGTCATCTGGCTAATTGTGTCACCATAAAAAAAGAGAAGAGTTGAGGAAATGGTTCATGTTTCCCAAGTATCATTAAATTTGCAGTGTGTTGCAGATGGGGACTAGTGGGGGCTGTTGAATGGGCTACGAGGGAGCTGTGGGGTAGAACAGAAAGGGAGGTGTTAACAAAGGGCTATTAAACACATCTCTGTCTCTAAATTGAGAGAAAATGTGGCATATGTCCTGAAAAGTGTTTGCAGTAGCAATAGCATGACAGCGATCCACTGTGGTCCTGAGTTCTCATGGAGCCTTTGGGGTTTGCCTGAGACCCAAGGCAGGTGAGAAAGCTGAGACTTCTACACCTCTGACCTTCTCCCCAGATGAGGAAGAATTTATTAATTATCCAGCAGGTACTTACTGTGCCCCTGCTGTATGTCAGATATTTGATGCTAGTCACTGCCTTACCCTCAAACCAATGGGGGAGCAGCTACAAAAGCCTCACATGGTGCCTGCTCCCAAAGTTCGCCTCTGCATTAAATTCCTAGAGAAGAATATGCTTCAGCATGGGGAAGGGCAAGAGCACTAGCAGAGGGACACATAGTTAAAAAAAAATGAAAGACTTTGGAGACAAGCACAATGGCACCCAAGTCCCACCAGCCATGACCCTGCACAGGGCCGAGCCTCAGCTTCTGTAACCTGCAGAACAGAAATACAGGTATTTTACCACAGAGGCTAGTTATTGTGTTGTACATAAAATGTCTGGTATATGGTGAACACTTAGAAGTCCTGAAGAATAAAATGAGACAGCAGTGAAAATATATTTTGAAAATAAAAAAATATATATAGTGTCAATTTAAGATACTAGTAATTTTAGCAAATGGTGGGAGAAATACATTGCTTGGAAGGCAGTTGAGATATATGTACTTATTCGCTAGCTACTCTATTTTGATGACTCTCTTTTGATTTTACCCAATGACTAATAGCCTTTTTCACTTTCTTCATTTCCACTTTCACTTTCTTCACATATGCAAAATCTTAGAGGGGTCCCAAAGCTTTTAAATACCATACTATAATAATAACAGCTCAGCAGCACTAAGAGTAAACACCGTATCAGGCACCCTGCATGAAAGTTTCTAAAATAGTTCTGTCAACTCTAAAAGAGCAATATTATTTAGCCAATTTTAGAGATGAAGAAACTAAGCCTCCTTCTTTCTGATATATTACAAATACTTTTATTACTAATAGTGAACATTTATAGCATATTTACGACTATATGACAGGGAGTTGACATTTTTCATCTTGTTTATTTCTCATTTATTTATTCAACAAATATTTACTGAATGCTAGGTATTAACAGTGGCCCAATCAGTATACTCTGGTCAATAGGAGAGAACTTACAAACCCAGTCAGGAGATAATATGGAACAATACTATGAGGTAGGTGCTATTGTTATCTTTAGTTTATGTCCAAGTAAAATGAAGATATGAGATCTGGCTCATGAAGGCTGGATTCAAATCCAAATGCTTCACTTATAACTGTGACACCATATTGCCTCTGAGAAAATTGCTTGGGATCAAGAGAAGTGAGACACTGGGGATGATATGGTTGAGAGGAGCCATCCTCCTCTGGGTCTATAAGAGAGCAAAGACTTGGAACCAATGCAAATGCCCATCAAAGATAGACTGGATAAAGAAAATGTGGCACATATACACCATGGAATACTATGCAGCCATAAAAAAGGATGAGTTTATGTCCTTTGCAGGGACATAGATGAAGGTGGAAACCATCATTCTCAGCAAACTGACACAAGAACAGAAAATCAAACACTGCATGTTCTCACTCATAAGTGAGAGTTAAACAATGAGAACACACGGACTCAGGGAGGGGAGCATCACATACCAGGGACTGTTGGGGGCTAGAGGAGGGACAGCATTAGGAGAAGTACATAATGTAGATGATGGGTTGATGGGGTGTAGCAAACCACCATGGCATGTGTATACCTATGTAACAAACCTGCATGCTCTGCAAATGTACCCCAGAACGTAAAGGATTAAAGAAATAAATAAATAAGAAAATTGGGCCTAGACAGTCAGTGTGACTGCAGAGCATTCCTTGCCTTCTCAGAAGGGTGACCAAGGCTCTGAGGCAGCAGCCCTAGTTCTTCCATTTGCCACTAATTACCATGCAACCCTCATAAGCAGCTCAGTTTTGCTGTGCTTCCCTCATCAATGAAATGGGGATAGCCACACCTGACTTGGAAGAAGTCCTGGAGAATAAAATGAGACTGTCGTGAAAATGTATTTTCACAGTCAAAAAACACAGTATCGATTTAAGATACCCGTCATTTTCACAAATGATGGGAGAAATATATTGCTTGGAAGGCAGCTAAGATGTATTCGTTTATTTGCTAGTTACTCAATGTTGATGCCTCTCTTTTTTGATTTTGCCCATGACTATGGATGACAGATAGAGAAAAGGAAAATGCCCACTGAAATGGAAAATAGGGACTCTAAACGTGAAAGTTCAACATAGATCAGATTGATTTTATTTTATTATATTATTATTTTGCCTATTTCTGTTAGCAGTAACTGGTCCTGTTCTGCTAAATATCTAGTTCAAAATGTCTTTGCAGACATATTCTACCTCTCCCTTATAAATGAGACTTCCTATATAGACTGTCTGATAGTTGTACAAAGGAATCAAATGCATATATCTAACCATACAGATGTACTCCAAGATCAGTTGTATTCAATAATATAATGGATGCATTTTTCATCCCTAAAATTCCTGCAAGAGTAGTTATTCTTCACAGATTGAATTAGCAAAGTAGGAACAGATGAAGTCAATTGTCAATTGTTCAAATGCAGGTACATATTATAGAGACAGATCACAACCTTGGGGGGTGCTAATGTGAAAAGATAAATCCCTTCTCATAAAATGAGTATTAATAGCAATCTGCACCAATGCATTTAATTTCTCATATCCTTGTAAATCTTCAGAGCTCGAATGAAGTGCTTACTTCCTATTACTTCACTCAGATCAGAAGGTTTAGAATCATCCTAAAAATCTCTCTTTATTTTTTCAAACCTGCTTCATTTCATTCTCAAGAACGCTGCAGCATCAACATTAAACAGAGCTAGTTAACAGGGGTTTTAAGAAAATTAAAGGTGCGACCAAGTCTAGACATCCAAAATAAGTGGATGGGGGATACACGCTTTTGGTCCAGTTATTTTGGCCACCTTCTTAATGGACAATTTGGATCGCTGCACAGTCAATCCGCTTAATTGCATCTGTGTTGGCCATTAAAACAAATTGAATGCGCTATGGCCAATTTGGTCTTGTCATAAAGAAATGGCCTGTAGGGCCCACGGAGAAGCTGAATTTCAGCCATTATTTGATTATATCTGATCAATGGAGACAGTCTGTATAGGAAATCCAGGAGCCAAAGTAGATCATACAGGAACCCCCTGCCTACTTTGCTGACCGTGTTATTAGGATCTACCGTCAGTAACAACAAAATTGGCCAGGTGGTGGACAAAGCATCACCTTACTTTGTCCTGAGGAGAGAAAAGTCAGTGCCCCATGACTTTGCCTAAAATATCCAGTCAGCAAACCAACAGGTCATCTTTTCCACTTTGAGTCTTCAGTAATTTGAGAAGTAGAAAAAAAAAAAATTCAAAATGTCCACTGGCTATGACCTCTAGTGTTCGTGTAAAAATAGACCTTATGCTGCATCCATTGTGATTAATGCTGGGTAAAGGTAATTTAAGAGGGGCCTAGTTTTCTTATTTTTCCAGACTTCGTCTGCATGTACTTTACCTTTTCCGGCACCTCTGCTTCTCTGAGAGGTCTCAAGATCATCATTCGGAACCTCCACTTCTGCTGGGTCTGTCGCCTTAGACCGCCTTGATCTTCAGCATCTTTGTGAGGCTGAACAGGGGAAGAAGGGCCCTTACTGTGGGTGCTTCTGGATTATATTCTATGTATTTAAGCCATAACTTAAGGAATAACTGTGGGCCATATGTACTAAACATTTGATATACATTAGGTGCTATTTGGCATTTTAAGTATATTGTCTTATCTAATCCTTATCAAACCCTGTGAGGTCGGTTCTGGTGTGTTTACCGTGTGGATGAGGCAGATGACACTTAAAATTTTAATCACTTCTCAAGATCAAGGTCATTCAACAGGGTCAGAATCAGGACATAACCCCTGGTCCCTCTGACTCCAAAGCTTGTAGTCTCAAATACCATATCATCCTAAGCACCATTGATGATGACTCATTTCAGGCCAGCTTAAGGGATAAGCTTTCACTAATTTGTTCTTATAAATATTTACTGTTTTCAAACCACGTGTTAGGCATTGTGGGAGTACACAGTTGAATAAAACACAGTCCTTGCTTCTAAGGAATGTATATCTAGTTGGAGAGATAAACTTGTAATGGAACAGTATGAGTTGGGTGTGTTCGGGCTGAACAGACAGCAAAGCTCTTTCCTAGTTGCTTACGGAGTGATGAGCACATCTGCTCCCCAACTTCTGCTCCCTCAGCCTGTGAAGGGAAGTGTTCTCTGACAGGGGTTCCATGTTCTTCAGGAGCAATGTGATAGGAACCAAAAAGGGGCTACCTCCTGGAACCAGCAGTAGAGGTTTTGTCACCATTCCGATGGGGCCAGAGACTGTGGGAATATAAAACACTGACAGTGAACATATGCATGTGGCCAGGCAAGTGAGGGCTGAGTCCTGGTGGATTGTGAAAAACCACGGGGGAATGGCTAGAGCCACCTCACTCGCTCCAGGTACCTTCTAGGAGTCAGTGGCCTTGGCATGATTTGATTAGATGATAAAGAAAATGTGGCATGTATATGCCATGAAATACTATGCAGCCATAAAAAAGAACAAGATTATGTCCTTTGCAGTAAAATGGGTGGAACTGGAGGCCATTATTCTAAACAAACTAACGAACAGACAACCGGATTCTTCACATTACTCACTTAAAAGTGGGTGCTAAACATTGAGTACACAGGGACACTAAGAAGGGAAAACAGACACCAGCCTCTACTTGAGGGTGGAGGGTGGGAGGAGGGTGAGGATTAAAAAACTACCTGTTGGGTACTATGTTTATTTCCTGGGTGACAACATAATATCTACACCAAACCCCCACCATCAGCAATTTACCTATATAACAAACCTGCACATACACTCCTGAACCCAAAATAAAAGTTAAAAAGATTATAAATGAATACATAAAAGGAAATAAAAAGTGAAAAGAGCCATTATCCAAGAAGCAAAAGGAAGAGGAGGAGGAGAAAGAGATTGCATTTGGAAATATTCTCATGGAAAGTGACGAGACTTGCTTCTGACCTCCACGCTCATATCCTATTTGTTCTTTCTAGGGACCCATGCACCTTAGCCATTTCATCTTTGTCAATCTAAATTCTAGCCACCAAAAGCAAATCACCTCACCTCCTTTGTGACAATTTTTCGGATCATCTCAAGGAGAATGGTTGGAACATTCTTCTCATTCTTTCTGAGTTCCTCCTTTTCATTCATTCAGTCAGTCAACAAATACTGAGTGCCCAGTAGATGCTGACCACTGTGCTAGGTCTATAGCACTAAATCAGTATTTGCCCATTCAGTCACCCAATGACTTCTTATTCCAACAGGCATTTTAAAAAGTTATTTTTGAATGAGGAGAATCTACTATGTGCAAGGTCACAGTACAGCATAGATTGTTAACAACTGCATATACTAAACCTAGATTCACAGAGTATTGGTATAAACTCATGACATAAGAGGAGACCCAAGACAAAAGAAACTTCAATTAATAGAAAAGAGTGGAAAGGGCATTTTGCATGTACTGGAGGAGCTAGGATCCTCCAATTGGTTCAGCTATTTCTTTAGAAAAGAACGCATGAAGGAGAACGTGTAATGCAGTCATAGTTGCTTAGCACAGCATCAGGACAGGTGGACTAAGCTAGTCTAGATGCCTCCTGGAACTGGAGAGGGGAGCTTTTAGCAGTGCATAAGGCCTTTAAGACAGACTTTAAGTTTCAGAAACAGAAAACATTTCACCATTTTACGACTTATTCCAAAGAAACACCATTTGGCCAAATAATTTTGGAGACCAGTTTACAGAGGAGAACTGCTTGAATATGATGATATCCATAGAAGACAGGTCTGAAACTAAGTAAAAGATAGTAGAATAAATGAAGTCATTCCAAAAGAGTAAAAGGAGAAGAAAAACTAGTGGACATGGCAGGAATACAGGGGCACTAATAAAGTATTTTGATTCTGTGGGGGCAGATGAGACAGGCCTGTGGTTGGAGAAATGTATTTGAAAAGAGGAATAGAGAGATAGGGAGATGATAAGATAGACTTGTATCAGGCAAGTAATTGTATGGAGACACCAAGAGAATGATGCTGGTTAGAGACTGAGTGTTGGGAGAGTGGAAGCTGAATCAAGGGCAGTGAATGAGAGTACATATTAGTTCCAAAGCTATCACAGTAACAGTTTCTACACCATTTCCTCCACCACTACCATCACCACTGCCATCACCACCACCATCACTACTATCACCACCATTATCATCACCACCATCATTGCCACAACTACTATTACTACCACCATCACCACCACCACCACCACTATTATCATTACCACCATCATTACTGTAACTATTACTACAACCATCACCATCACCACCACCACGACCACCACTGTTATCATCACCACCATCATCGCCACAACTATCACTACCACCATCACCATCGCCACCACCACTATTATCATTACCACCATCATTACTGTAACTATTACTACAACCATCACCATCACCACCACCACCACTGTTATCATCACCACCATCATCGCCACAACTATTACTACCACCATCACCATCGCCACCACCGCTATTATTACCACCATCATTGCTGTAACTACTATTACTACCACCATCACCATCACCACCACCACCACCACCGTTATCATCACCACCATCATTGCCACAACTATTACTACCACCATCACCACCGCCACCACCACCACTATTATCATTAGCACCATCATTGCCACAACTACTATTACTACCACCATCACCACCACCACCACCACCACTATTATCATTACCACCATCATTACTGTAACTATCACTACCACCATCACCATCACCACCACCACCATTATCATTACCACCATCATTACTGTAACTACTATTACTACAACCATCACCATCACCACCACAACCACCACCACTGTTATCATCACCACCATCATTGCCACAACTATTACTACCACCATCACCACCACCACCACTATTATCATTACCACCATCATTACTGTAACTATTACTACAACCATCACCATCACCACCACCACCACCACTGTTATCACCACCATCATCGCCACAACTATCACTACCACCATCACCATCGCCACCACCACTACTATCATTACCACCATCATTACTGTAACTACTATTACTACAACCATCACCATCACCACCATAATTGCCAAAACTATTACTACCACCATCAGCACCACCACCACCACTATTATCATTACCACCATCATTGCTGTAACTACTATTACTACCACCATCACCATCACCACCACCACCACCACTATTATCTCACCAGCGTCACTGTCACAACGACTCCTGCTACCATGATCGCCACCACTATGACCATCACCATTACTACCTCAACCACCATGCTCACTATCTTCATTGCCACAACTACTGTTTCTACCACCATCACTATCATCACCAACACTACTGCCATCACCATCATTACTAGCACCATCACGACCACAACCACTGTCATGCTCGCCACCATCATTGCCACACCTACCATTACAACCACCATCACCATAGCCACCATCACCACCATCACTGCCACAATTACTGCCACCAGCACCATCGCCACCACCACTACTGCCGTCATCATTCCCACCACCATTATCATTATCACCAGCACCATCACCATTATCATTGCTACAATTGCTATTACTACCAACATCACAGTCACCTTGACCACTACTGCCATCATCAGTATTACCACCATCATCACCATTAGCACCACCATCTCCAAATTATTGCTCCCCTGCAGACAGAGACAATTGTACTTCTTTCTTTCTAATTTGAATGAATTTTATTTCTTTCTCCACATAACTGTTCTAGCTAGGATTTCCAGAACTACACTGAGTAGCAGTGGTGACAGTGGGCATCCTTGTCTTGTCCTAATCTTAGAAGGGAAAAGCTTCTAGCTTTGCACCGTTGAACGTGATACTAGGTGTGGCTTGTCATATGGCCTTATTATGTTGAGAGATATTGCTGTTGCACCTGATTTGATGAGAGCTTTTGTCATGAAAGGAGATGATCTTTTAATGGCTGCTATTTTTGTGGACACTTTGCCCCTCTCTGGGTACAGCTTAAGTCTTCAGTAAGGACTCTAATGAGTAAATTCCATACGGCTGCACATTCTGGTCTAAATAATAAAAATGCTGCAAACCAGGTGGCTCCAGTAATCTGTTTATTACCATTTGTCTTTCCTAGTTAGAATTTATCATTTTTCATGTGTGTGAAAAGGAGTCTCTTCATCATTTCTAGGCTATGCTATACTTCTATATCCAGAAACTGATTCAGAGAGCCTGGGAGATGTGAGAGCATTTGACAGAAATATAAGCTAATGGAAACAATATTTAATCTAGTTTTTTAGATGGGAGCACTGAGACCCAAGAACTTGGAATGTCTATACCTAACTACAGGTGAAATTTTAAAAAGAGTTTATATTAAGTGCCTCATAGAGACTTAGAAGACTTACATCTCTTAATGTTTTGAGGTTGACCAATCTTAAGTTAGAGTTCTTTCCAAGAAGAGGTAAAAGAAATGATCAACTTCTCTAGCAGACAGTCACAGCTTTCCCACAACATAGTTTAAAGGAATCACAATTTGTAAATGCAGAGATTACAAAACGATTATTCATCTTGTAAACCAAGATGCTGCAGAACTAATTTCAATTAAAGTTTTGAAAGTGAATTATAAATCACACTGAATTAGGCAAGAATCAATTTATATGCAACTTCTAGTGAAGAAATTACTATGTAGGGTAAGAGACACCTGTTAACTTCACTACCTAAAAATTCATTGCCACGATTTTGTTAAAAGATTGGCATCTTTGATTTCTAGCTGTTTCTGGGACCCCTTTAAAGGGTAAAGATACTGTTATAGCTTCAGTTGTGTGTGCATGTTTTTGTATATGGGTGTTGTGTGTTTGGTAATAGGAATGTATCAGGAAGAATCTGTAAGCTGACAGAGTTCAGAAAAGCAGGATATTTTGAGAGGGGTTTTTCTCTCTCTGAACCAATAAAATATCAGGCCATGGATCTGTTAGTTCATCATCTAGGAAATAAAGAACATTATTTGTCTTTTAATCCTTTGGAAAGATAAAAAGTGAGTAAAAAGGTAAGGGTTAGGGTCAACAGACCTGTATTCACTTACCAGCTAGTTAACCATGGATGAGTTCCTTAACTTCTCTGAACCTTAGTTTTCTTATCTGTGAAATAGGGATAATACTTGGTGCCCTTAAGGATTAGTACTAATATACTAATGTTCAAAGAATCTGTAAAAGTCAAACATAGTACCTGACATAAAACTGATAAGAAATTAGCACAAAGTAGACACTCAATAAACATGTTGAAAAACATGGAGATTTATGTGTTGACACTAATTAGTTTAAGTCTTAAACCCAGGAAAAAGTCTGAACTGCAACATGCAATGAGAAGTGAACCTTATTTGCTAAGTAAATGTTAAGACTTCAAACAACCCTCTCCTCCTCTAAAACCATTTTGCCTTTGAAGAGACCCACATATTTCTCACGTGAGCAAAATAGTTCTTCATTCCTTAAACCCACTACTTGGAGGTCCCTTGGACTAAGGTGCAGTTTTTCCTTGGTAGGACTTTTCCTGCCAAATGAGATGAGGCAGCACATTATCAAAATGACCCATGCTGGTGCTTGGATTATGTCATGTCCCTTGAGAGGAGGGCAACAAGCCTCAGATACCCCCATGTTTGGCACACTGCTAGTGAATTCAGAGCACTCAAACTGGCTAGACTGGTTCCAGAGAAATCAATCAACTTGAGCAAGCAATTGCCCAGCGATGAGTCTGGGCACAGAGGTTGACTTTTCTGGTTCCTGCTCTCTTTCCAGATTGTCATTCAGAACCAGCTGAGGCATCTTGTCTGTCTGTCCTCTCTGTAAAACCTGCAGCAGATCACTAGAGCCACAGAAAGCCACTCACCGTGACACTGGAGGCCCTCCTGCAAAGACACCAGGCTTCTCTTTGCTAACACATGGCTTCCGCACAAATTAACCTTTCTCCTCAATGCTGCCTCACCAACCCAATGTGTGCATCACTGCCAGGGATCTTTACTTGCAGTTGTTCTTCAATCCCCACCCTTCCTGTCACCTGATCTAATTCCACGTACCCATCAACTACTGCCTTAAACATCCCCTATTCTATCAAGAAGAAGATATCTTTAGCTCCTGCCTGCACTGACGTTTGACATTCGGTATCCAAGCAGCTCCTACTTTTTTTTGTTTGTTTGTTTTTGAGACAGAGTCTTGCTCTGTCACCCAGGTTGGAGTGCAGTGGCTCCATCTTGGCCCACTGCAACCTCTGCCTCCCAGGTTCAAGCGATTGTCCTGCCTCAGCCTCCCGAGTAGCTGGGACTACAGGCATTTGCCATCACGCCAGGCTAATTTTTATATTTTTAGTAGAGATGGGGTTTCACCATGTTAGCGAGGATGATCTCGATCTCCTGACCTCATGACCCTCCCGCCTCGGCCTCCCAAAGTGATGCGATTACAGGTGTGAGCCACTGTGCCCGGCCACCAAGCTCCTACTGTTACAATTCCATCTCCATTTATTGGATAGCTCTTCCATAAATTGGGGAAAATGATGCCAACATCACTGGATTTTTATGAGAATTAAACCAGATAATTTTGTAAAGAGCTTGTCAGACTTGATAGACTCTATTGCATTTGACTGTGGAGATAGTACATCAAAAGTGCCCAAAAAATAATAGCTGGTAACAAGTACTTTAAAAAGAATTGAGCCTATTGTCATAGTTGACATTCTAGGTAATTTGTATCCAAACACATTCATACCTCTGGAGAGAAAGGAATGCATCATAAACATTTGTATCCCAAGTACACAGTATGTGCTTTCAATATTTGTCTATCAATTTCTGATGGCATCTGGATTTGGATAGTAGCATTTCTTTCTTGCTTTTATACATCAGTATGCGTCCAGTGCCAACCATTACAGTTAACATGGCTGAAAGCTTACTATGTACCCACCCATTTACTCGCCACAGCAATGCTCTAGATTGCATGCTATTTTATCACTGATTTTCAGATGGGCAAACTGAGGATTCAGTTTATAGCATGATGTGAAGGTGATGTTCAAACCCAAACATTCTGGCACCAGAGTTCAGGCTCTTAACTAAAATGCTGTCTCTCCACTGCCATGGCACGGCATGTAAACCCTTTCAAGACCTGGTCTCTTCTTACTGTTTCAGATTCTTTTCATGCCAGCCCTTTGCCCAGTTTTTTTTCCCACCTGTTACATGGAACCCTTACTGGTTCTCTGGACACAATTCTCTGTTCATGCTTCAATTGCCAGAGAAAATATAGCATGCCAAATTAAATTTGAATTTCAGATAAACAAAGAATAATGTTTCAGTATAAGTCATATCCCAATTATTGCATAACACATACTTATACTGAAAAAAATTACTAATTATTTATCTGAAATTCCAACTTAGCTGGGAATTCTGTAATTTTGTTATATTATTATTTTTTTTTTACTAAACCTGGCAACCTTCTTCTGCTTTTAGGCCTTTGCACAAAGAGTTCCATCTGCCTGGCAACTTTCTATGCCTTCTCTATCATGCACTATCTTGTTCATCCTTTTAAGTCTATTGCAAAGGCCAGTTCTCTGGTGAAAATGCCTCTAGTGCCTCACTACATTGTAAAAATCCATCATTGACATTTCAATACTGCCCAGCATTACAGACTGAACACTAAGCTCTCCAAGGCAGGGCCCATGGACTCAGCTCTGAATCCTCAATAGCTGGTGAGATGTGTGGCATGGAGAAGGCATTCAATGTTAAGTCATGAATACAGCTATGGAGAATGTTCCCCAATTCTCCCATTCCCCGTTATAGATTTCTCCTTTACCTTGGAAATTCTTTGAAATGCACCAAAATTACTGCATAGAAATTGCTTCTCTCTATCTCTCTTTATTTATTTAAGACAGGATCACAGTCTGTCGTTCAGGCTGGAGTGCAGTGGCGGGATCACAGCTCACTGTAGTCTCAAAGTCCTAGGCTCAAGGTATCCTTCTGTCCCAGCCTTCTGAGCAGCTGGGACTATAGGGGTGTGCTACCATGCTCAGCTAATTAAAAAAACAAATTGCAGAGACTGGGTCTCACTATGCTGCCCAGACTGGTCTTGAACTCCTAGGCTCTAGCGGTTCTCCCACCTCAGCCTCCTAAAGTGTTAAGATTACAGGTGTGAGCCACTGCTCCCAGCCGAGAGTATTTCTCTTTCTCACTGTGAGTAAAAGATATCCAGCCACTGTAAATTCTCTGAAGCATATTAACTCTTGTGTTAATCTCCCAGGGCTGCCGTAACAAAAGCTGCAAATGAGGTGGCTTAAAGCAGCAGGGATTTATTCTTTCACAGCTTAGAGGCTGGAAATCTGAAATCAAGGTGCCGGCAGGGCCACACTCTCACTGAAGACTCTAGAAGAAGGTCTGTTTCATGCCTTTCTCTTAGCTTCTAGTGGTTGCCAACAATCTTTGGCTTTCCTTGGCTTATAGATGCATTGTTCAGTCTCTGCCTCCACTGTCACACGGTGTTCACATTGCGTGTCCATACATCCTATTCTTTCGGTGCATGTCTGTATCTTTACATAACATTTGCCTCTGTGTGTGTGTCTCTCCTCCTTCTCTTATAAAGACACCAGCCACATTGGGTCAAGGGCCCACCTTATTTCAGTACAATCTTATCTGAACTTGGATCATGATTACATCTGTGAAGATCCTATTCCCAAATAAGGGCACATTCCCAGGTACTAATGGTTAGGACTTCAACACACATTTTGGGTGATACAGTTCAACTCACAATAACCCTGGACAAGTGACTGCTCCCCTCTGGGCCTCCATTCCTGCATCTGTAGAATGGGCAAGATCTTGCCACCTTGCTGAAGTCAGGGATTGAAGGACATCATGCGTAGTGCCTCCTGCATTGGAGGGCTGCGCCTAGGACTTCTTTTCCTCATCCTTTCTAGTCCCCACCTAGCTGTCTGCAGTATGAAATACTGACAGTAAAGGAAGTTCCAGCAGGTAGAGTTTTGGCTCACAGAGGCCAAACAGAAGCAAAACATTCTATTTGTTCTTTCAGAGCTCACTTCCTTCCAGCTGGAGGAATTTTCTTTGTAGTGTGATCCTCTGCTTGACTTACTCTCGTCTATGTAGGACACAGGGGCTGGACATGTGAACTGACTTTAATAAATGTCTTGGGTGATTCTAGGACACCATGCCGAGATGTGTGTCTTTGGCTGTTTACCCCTACCATGAGTGGTTATTTTTTCATGGTCAAAACAAATAAATTCATAAAAAGTGCCTAAAACCTATAGGGAATCAAGTTTCCAAACTCTGTTCTTGCGGCTGACTTCTGAATCACAGTGTTATAATTAAAAAAAGAAAACACTAAGTTGCACTTGGCCATGAAACATAAATTGTACCTCTGTAAAGGTCAAATACTATTTGTGATTAAACAGATGGGTCACACTTTATCCTGGTTAAAACAATACTGAATTTTAAGACTACTTATAGAATTCCACACTCGACCCTCATTCCTGCAGAAGTTTACAGTTGAAATCTTATTTGAAGTGGGGTTTTATTTTTATTTCTTTTTTTTTCAACTTGTGAGATGATTTCCATTGGTTTGGCAATCTGCAGTTGAGCAATGCTATATAGCATTATCAGGGTGCCGACAGCTGCTCTGGCATAAACAAGCAGTGATGCACTGAGCTGGCACATCCGTATGGCTTGGAAAATAAAATGAAATAAAATAAAAACATTTGTTATCATTTGTGGAGTTTCTGAACACAACCAGCTTCAGCACGACTTTAATGCCTCGCATGGCTTTCTTTATAAAAATAAATAAATAACTTGAAACAAGAACATTGTGTTTCACTAGGAAGAGTGGTTTACTGTGTGGATGGGGAGAGAAGCCTCGGTTTCCAGCAGCTGTTGCTCATCTTTGGCCCGGGGTCTCGTGATGGGTCTGCTGTTGGCTAAAGCCCAGTGCTGGATCAGTGGAGCTAATGGAATCTCCGTCTGCTTATCATCTCAGACACTGCAGAGCATTGGCTCTCAGAAAATCCTGGCTTTCTAACCCCCCTGGTCCCCTACCTCCTCCCCACCGCCCTGGGAAACTCTATCGAGGGCTGCTATGGAGGCAGTAACACCTAAAAACTTAACATTGGTTCTTTCTTCTAGAAAGCTAAGCTCAGGATCAGGTTTGGTATTAGAAGATCCTATGCTTTTATGTGGTAGTATAACAATGCCAGCCACTAATAATTATGGCAATCAGGGGTGGCATTATAAAGCACTTTTTTATTTACAAAGCACCTGGGAATATGTACCCTCATTTTGGAGGCCTCTGGTGTCAATCACTATTCCTATTCCACTACCTAAAGAGGTGACCTTGACTCTTCCTATCCCACTTCTTTTCTTTTCTTTTCTCTTTTTTTTGAGGCAGAATCTCACTCCGTCACCCAGGCTGGAGTAAAATGAGGTGATCTCGGCTCAATGCAACCTCCACCTCCCGGGTTCAAGCAATTCTCCTCCCTCAGCCTCCTGAGTAGCTCGGACTATAGGCCACCATGCCTGTAAATTTTTGTATTTTTAGTAGAGATGGGGTTTTACCATGTTGGTCAGGCTGGTCTCGAACTCTTGACCTCGTGATCCCCCTGCCTCGGCCTCCCAAAGTGCTGGGATTACAAGCATGAGCCACCACACCTGGCCCCAACTTCTTAAAGGTGTAACCACTCCCATTTCATATGTATAAAATGGGAGCTTGGAATTCTTCCTTGAGATCTTATCTATGACTCTTTTTGGTGACTGGCAATATGAACGAAAATCGGTTACTCAATAAGACATCTTCAACACCCACACTGATATATAAAATGACTGTTCTTTTTGTGACAGGACTTCAGTTCATTGTGACCGCATCGTTTTTTTCAACTGATCAGATGTTCGCTGGGCAGTTTTACATGCCTTAATGCCATTTCTTAAACATGAAAAATAAATGAATAAGTATATAATAAATGTGGATTTTAAAGTGGACGGTATCTAAGCTCCATGTAGGCAGGGACCTAATCTGTCTTTTTCATCCTGTATTCCTAGTGCCTGGCAAAGGACTGGCACTGTTTCTGGACAAGTCAGCTCACTTCTTTGAACTTCAGTTTTTAAATGTATAAATCTGGACGGGATTTCCTACTCTGTAGTGCTGGCTCATAATAAGGGCTCATATGAATTAAATGAATAAATAAATAGATGTATAATATCGGGGTAGGAAGTAGATAACTATAGATGTTAGGCAGAAGTATGATGATAAATTAGCTTAGTCCTGATTGGTAGCAATTGCCAATTACCTGGGTGTAAATACTCCTATCATGGCCAAGTTCACACTGCCATTAAGAAGTCACTGAACACTAAGTTGGGAAGAGATCTGCCCAGTCAGCTCCCGTGACCTGGGGCACTCCTGCTGCAGCACACCTTTGACTTGGGTAGTGCAATAGTTGCAAACCCATGCTCCATTTCCTGTTTGTTTTCAGGAAGTTTCTCCCATGGGCAGAAAGGTCTGGGGACTTCCAGATTGCTTGAGTTTACACAATTCCACTTCTCTAGCCAATGTCAGAGCATTTTCCTTTATTTTGGCAGGGAGGAGAGAAGGATATGAGTTGCCAGGTAGTGGATGTTGATGGAAGAATTAATGGGCCCATTGGTTGACCATTGGTTGGTACCATCTTATACAGAAAGTTCATCCTCGGAGAGAGATCCAAGATGGCCGATTAACAACAGCTCAGGATTGTAGCTCCCAGTGAAAGCACAGAGAGCGAGTGGACGCCGCACTTTCAGACGAATTTTTGTTGCCCACAGACTAGGAGATTCCCGGCGGAGGAGCCA